>APFE031715805.1:121435-139356 GCA_000404065.3 Pinus taeda
GGGGAGGAGTTGCAGGATCTGTCAAAGGGGAGAGAGATCAAGCAAGGGATTAAGCGGAAGTTCCAGGTTGGTTCCATTATCTTTCTCTTATCTGTTACACATAGAAGAAATCGTTGAATTGCTTTAAACTGTTGTTTCTAGGGTAGCTGCCAAACCTAGAGGGCTAACATTCTTTAGGAATACTAGTTTTCCCATAAACAGTGTGCTAGTCACATTTCATAAAGGGGTTTTGTGATTTTCTCTTAAATTTCTCTCAAAGTAACTAGCAATGCTACTTTGCATTGGCTAAGAGGTCCCAAATGCAATATGCATTAGAATGCATAGAACCAACCATGTTCAGTTGGAGTGAGGGGGTGTCAGCGAACTTGAAGGAACAAATCAATAAATTAAAGGATGGGCAATTGAAATTTTTTGGATACGGTTCCATCTTGATATCATTTACCTTAGAGATTATTCCATTACTTCTTCCTCAACATATTGCTCTTGAGCTTTCAAATCCTAGGGCTCCATGGATGAGGTGATGGGTAGATCTCATGTCTCAACATGTGGGTCCTTCTTCCATGAGTTTCACTCCCATTTTCTTCCGATGGTTGCGAATGCAGTTCATCATGATCATGTGAAAATTTCAAAACTAAAATCCTATTGAATCAACTGGAAATTATTCTTCTAATTGTTAATTAATTTAACAATTTATTTGCTATGACAAATATCAAATAAATCACACTACAACCTTCAAAAATAAAACTGTAGAAAATAATAACATTGGAAACTGATAAAATACTAGTACACACACATAATGAAATTGACACCATTATTTTTGGACAATTGTCCCTAGAAAAACCCAATGCGAGAAAATTGGTGCAATAGTCGAGTGTTTTATTATTATGCAACTGTGAGAGAAAATTTATGAGTACAACTGGATGCTGAAATATGGCAATCCCACAGAGAAAAATACTGGAAAAATTCTAGTGAGGAATTTTCCTCACCCCACAAGAAAATTTGGGCTCTGAATGAAGCTCCAAGTGAGTTGTCCAAACTACCTCTATGATGTCTTACGTCACCCTAATGTAGTATCTTCCATGCTCAACCTGAATTAGCTACTCCTGTAGCCGTCTTGCCTGCCATTGGCTAAGAAGTTGTCTCTCAAGCCTTCTGGAACCCTTTCCCAACCTTTGGAATTGAAACTTGGCTTCTCTCCAGCTAAATCGAACTGGCCTCTAGAGGCTACTGTGCAATCCCTGTGTCAACCTCATTGTGGCTCTTTTGCCTCTTTGCAAATGCACTCACTAGATCTGGAAATATTCCTCCAGTCTCACTATCTCTGCTTCTATCTCTGGCTCTCCAGCAACTATTGTTGCTCTCTGGAAATCGATCTGCCAAGGAAATCAAACTACTGGTGTATCTTCTCCAAGTTCCCATAGACTTCCTCTTATAATCCACTGTTGGAGCACCAACGACCAAGATTAAATCTTAATTAATGGCTAGGATCATCTTGGAGTCGATCCTTGTGAGTTTCCAGATGATTGGCACCTTGACTTAATTAATTCTAATTAATTAACCATATTCCCTAAGTTTAGACTTAGGAAATATTTAAAAAATCAATAATAATCTAATTAAGCCATCTCTATGCGAAATTTCAAGAAATGATTTTTGGATTTTGGAGATATCATGCATTCTAGCCTCTCCACTAAATTTCGTGTCTAGAACACATTTGATGCTACAGATATTAACACTCCCTCTAAGCGAGGATTGTGTTATCTCTAGTGCTTCACATCCTGCCACAACACCCTATCTCTATATCACCTCCTGTCACGCTACTGATGTCTGGCTGATGCTGACCACCAACTACTACAAATCTAATGTTGCATCTATTCTACTGCTGACACTACCATATTGCTGCCAACTCTGCATCTACACTACAATTCCCTCTCATCTGTTAGTGCTGCAACTGCAAGAACTACAACTTAGAAGCATCCTAAATACTGAATCAAATGTGTTCAGTATGATGTGTCTATCCTCTGAGTCTCTGACTGTTACTAGTATCTACAATGCCACTGAAGAATCTGCACTGATGTTGACTCTGCTACTGTGCCACTCTGCACTATTGTGAACACTGCACTGCGCTCCTTAACTTCTGACTACTACTAGTATGCAATTTTCACTTTGGTACTGACTGCATCAACTGTCGTTGATCCATCATGCTACTGAATAATAAGGGCCCCTATAGCCAAGTAATGATCCATGAGGTGGACTCCTCATAGACCCTTCCCAATCTTTGTAGCTCTCTGGGGTTACAACTCCAAGTTGCCCCACCTCACTCCCGGAGGAATGACTTCCATCAACACAAATTCTTCCTCCAACGAGGAGGAAAGATTGTCGATCTCGACTGATGCTACCTATTGATCCTTCTTCTCCAACTTGTCCTTCTTCCTAAGAGGACACTGCATGTTGTTATAGTGACCGAACTCACCACATCTGAAGCACTTGACCTTTGACAGGTCTTTCTTGTTCTTCTTTTGTTACCCCTACTCATGACTAGGACCCTTTGATGTGAGGGCCACATTCTCCTCCTCCTTCACCACCTTCAATCTACTGCTATTGATGTCATTGATGGAGCTCTTGAGGAGAGATATTGCTGCAAATCAGCCCACATCTTGTCCCACTATGTCAAAGTATCTTTGCCCAATATACTTTGGACAAATACTTTCCAATCTTTTGAGACACTATTTAGAGCCAATCACACTAGCTCTGATGGTTGAGGTGCTTCTCCAACAACTGCAAGCTAGTCTCGAACCTCCTGAATCCTAGTGAGGAAGGGATACAGGCCTTCCCATTTTTGCATCCTAATGGATCTCAGCTTCTCCTCTAGGAACATTTTTGGCTACTCGGAAGTACCCTGGTATATCGTGGAGAGAGAAGCCCATATATCTTTGATTTTTCCCTTGGCTGCTATATGTGATACTATATAGTCCTAGACTCCGTCCAGGATCAACCATTACACCTTCACCATTTCCTTCCTATATTCTTTCAATTGATCTGCATCTTATGGAACTACCACCACATTATCTATGTAAGCTTTTAGGCCATATTCATCTAGAAGGAAGGGCATGGTTGGATCCACAGTTGGAGCACCAGAGAACAAGATTAAATCTTAATCAATGGCTAGGATCATCTTGGATTCGATCCATGTGACTTTATAGATGATTCACACCTTGACTTAATTAACCATATTCCCTAAGTTTAGACTTAAGAAATATTTAAAAAATGACTAATAATCTAATTAATCCATCTCTAAGTGAAATTTCCAGAAACAATTTTTGGGTTTTGGAGATCTCATGCATTTTATCCTCTCCACAAAATTTCGTGACTAGAACACATCCAATTCTATAGAAACTAGCAGATCGATGACTACCCACATGTTAGAGTGGACTTTCGAGGAGACCCAAAGCTCGTGTTACCTAGAGGCGAGAAATTGAGTGGCATAGCTAAAATAAAATCATTTTTAATTCTTTTTAATTTTTGGGTTTTACAATTTTTTTTGTTATTTTTTCATGTATCCAAGACTAACTATTGATTTCACATACAAATGTCGGTCCTGTTCGACCAATGGGTTCATCCTATCTTCAACGATGTGGGGAGCCACTACTTGCACACATTCGAGCATAGGTAGCTACCGGAGCAGAGGAGGAGATGCAATATCTCAACATAGATGAGACTCTTGCAGATTTTGAAGCGCAACATTGAGGGATTGATCCATAGCATACCAAAGACCATAATCAACCATATCCCTATGCGACCGCAGCATTACAACATCAAAGTGCCAGACCACATTAGTCTGTTGTTGTGCAAAGTTTCCCGTGCAATTTTTTGTTACTGTGATCACCATAGGGACTAGTCTACTAGGAGGCCATAGAGATGTATTTTGTATGCATGTATTTTGATAGTATAGGTCGTGTGGCCATATGTGTCTCAGACACAATTTTTGTAAAACCAAACTTTTATATATATACAATTATCTATCATTGTTTCATATTTACTCTAATCTTTTTCAATGTGTGATGTGAATTGAAGTGTTTACATATGCTGCAAATATCTATCTAAAACATAATTCACCAATACATTAGTTAATGTATTTAGAATTCTAGGAATGTGTTGATGTTGAATGTAATCAAAATGTATTTCTAGAAGGAGAACCCTCAAAAAGATGCAAAGCATAGTTGGAATTCGTACTAAGTAGACGTTTTTTAGATGTAGTACTACGGGTTGTGAATCAACTTTGATGATCAAATAGTGAATGCCATGTGAAATAGTGTCAAACAAAAGTTCAATCACTGCACTATACTCAACGATGTTATTGGTAGAGCGGCCGATACAAATCCCTTGTAATCTCACTAACTCACCATTTGAAGCATAAATATCCCACACTACGGAGGAAAGATTTTGAGTTCTATGGCTAGCGCCATCAGCATAACCAACATATGGCTGAAGGGACATTGACATATGCAAATCAAATGTAATCCAAGATTAAGAGAGATAGTAGGAAACTTAGAAGGAAACACACTGCAACCACACTCACACACCTATACAATATGTACATAGTGACTATGCAAAGATGATCTAAGCATAGTATCTTTTGAGGTACAACCCATTTCTGGGCTGCACCAAGCGGATTCCATAAAAATCAATGAGCTCATAAGCCCCTTTTGCAAGATCACGTTTAACTATGTACATGCCTAACCACATTGTTTTGAACTTCCCAGCTCGTTTATTGGCTTCGTGATCATACATAAGGATTACATCACCTTTAGAGAAGGCATGAGACTTAACATTCTTGTCATATTGTGCTTTGATGTGTTTCTTGTGGGCCTCATTGGCCATTACGGCATCGCGTCGGGTTTCATCTAAACGTGCTAGATACAAGAGTTGTTCTTCTCCAATGGAAGTTGCAAGGAGAAGTTCAATTACAAGCTTCAAAGATGGAATCTTACATTCAATGGGAAGGATTTACTCTTGACTATACAACAATTGAAAGGGCATGAATCCATTGGCAATCCAGACATTGGTTTGATATGCCCACAAAGCTGCATAAAGGATGAGATGCCAATCCGATTTGTGGATCTCTATCATGCATTGTAGCATTGTTTTGAAAAATTTGTTAATAGATTCTAGTTGCCCATTTTTCTATGGGTAATAGGGAGTTGAGATGTCATGTTGAAGGCCCAACTTAGTAGTAAGCTCAGACATCATGTGATTTCAAAAATGTTTCCCATTTTTTGTAACAATAGATCATGGTACACCAAACCTAGTAATAACATGATTGAAAAGAAAAAGGGAAGATGTTTCACTAGTGTTATTATATGTAGGCATTGCTTCGACCCGTTTGGTAAAATAAGCTACCACCACAATGATGTAGTCATGCCACTCGACCGAGTGAGGGTTACATGTTATAAATTCAATGCCCCATTTCGCAAGAGGTCCAATGACAATAACATGATGTAGAGGAGCAGGTGTAGCATGGGTTTTACAATCATAGATCTAGCAAGCGTGACACTTTTGGACTGGAGGACGTAATCGTGAAATGTAGCAGACCCAAAGTAACCAGCGTGCAAAAATATTCTGGGCAATGGCATAACCAACAATATGTCCACCACATGCCCCAACATGACATTCGTTTAGAGCCTTCCTAGCCTCCTCATGAATGAAACACCATTTAAAGATGGTATCAATACCACAACGATAAAATGTGTCACCAATTAAAATGAGATTGGTATTGAATACATCACTGATCAAAGTGAGAGGTATTAGGCCAGAAATTTCAGGTCTGGAGATATATGATAATATCCCCATACCAAGGATTGGATGAATCAATCATAAAAATTATTCATCAGGAATACAATAATCATATGCAAACTCAGTTTCATATTAGGGAAGGTTGCAAGTTAGTTCAACGAAGACTAGGGACTTCTTAGATTTGGATTTGATGGATTCCAAATCAAACTCCTGGAGGATAACAATCCATTTAGAGTTCTTTCCCCCAACAATTTTCGTGATAGAATATATGTCATCGGGTTGCAATTAGAAACTACCATAGTCTTTTGAAGAAGAATGTAGTGGTGAAACCTTTGCACAACTTGTATAACTGCCAAAGCTAACTTTACAATGTGAGTATATTTAATTTTGGTTTTGATCAAATTCTGACTCAAATAATAAATGGGATGTTTGTCCCCGATATCATATTATTGGACTAATACCATAACAATGATCGTAACAGAGGCAACGAGATACAAGAAATAATCGTGTTGATAATTGGGGGGATACAACAATGATGATGGGACCAAAACATCTTTCAAAGCATCAAAAGCCTTTTGGGCAGTATCGTCCCAATGGAAGGGAACCCTTTCTTCAACAATCGAGTAAATCCTTTGGTCAATTTAGCATAGTTGGGAACAAATATTTGTAGAAAGTTCGCCTTCCCTCGGAGGCATTGTAACTGAACAAGTGAGGAAGGTACAAGAAATTGAGGGTGCCCTGCACTTTACATGGATCAATACGAATTCCTTGCTTCAACACAACGAAGCCGAGAAGTCTACCAAATTGGACACCAAAACATGAATTTGTGCAAATTTACCCTGATATTATAATGTTGACATTGTAAGAAAATGGCCCTGATATGCATCGGATGATCCTCATGATGTTTTGAAAGGGTAGGTAAGTCATCCAAATAGGGTTGTACAATGTTCTTAATAACATGGAAGGAATAATTCATAGCCCTCAAGAAATTTTCTCCAACGTTTTTTAAACTGAAAGTGAGCTTATGATTGGTGAATGTGCCCCATGGAAAATTAAATGAAGTTTTATGTTGGTCCAATGGTGTAACATTGATTTGGTTGTAGCCGGAAAAACCATCCATAAACAAAAAAAAATCGCTTCCAGCACAATTGTCAACACTCTGGTCGATAAATGTAGTCGGATAATTGTCCTTAGGACAAGCACAGTTGATATCTCAATAATAGGCACAAACAAGAATTGTACCTTGCTTTTTCATGGCAGGAACAATGTTTCAGACCCAATCAGTAAGGGAAGCTGGGTAAATGAAACCAACCCGCAAAAGTTTTTCAACCTCCACTTTAATAGCAACAAATTACTTAGGATAAACCAGATGCAAGTGTTGTCAGATTGGCTTAGCTTCCAGATATGTTTTGATTTCATGTATAATGATATGGGGATCAATACTTGGCATCTATTCATATGTCTAAGAAAAAACATCTAGGAATTCCTAGAAAAGGGCTTTGTAGATATTGACCTCATCAAAAGAACAAGATGCCCCAATATGTATGTTCTCGACAATTCTGGGTTTAATCAAAATATCAGGAGGAACAATCTCTTCAATATTCGATAAATTATTCTCTAAATTGATGTCATGGATAGATAGTGAATTCATAGATATCTCAACGATATTAGGTGAATAAATTCCTCCAATATTATCCTCTAAGGTCTCAAGTAAGGAGGAACGATGATGATTATCATCCCATGACACATCATCTGACATCATGATTTCCATGATTTTTTCATCAGTAGAGAATGTACTAGAGAAAGGATCAGAAGATGAACCAAAATATTAGGAATGATCGACCCAATATATCAAGGAGAAAGAATTTTTTTTTGAACAGGCCGAATAGATAGCTTCATATTTAAGCTCAATAGGACTGAGTGACATGTGGTCACCAACTATATCAACATTAGAGGAATTTGTCACTATCCAAGGATCAAACGGAATAGTATAAGAAGAAATCATATTGATGAAGATAATCAGATTTGGAATTTCAGGAGGAGGAAGGGAAAAAATTCCCATCAAAGAGGAATCTCTAAGTAGCCCTACTCTGACATGTTGGTAAGGTGATGGGGATTCACTCACAAGAGGGATGCTTCTAGTAGTTTGAGAATTATTGGAAAAACAGGTAAGTTGGTCGATGGCCACGATGGCCCCCTAGTGAGGGAAAGCAATCATTATAAAGTACGTCAAAAAATGACATTGACCATGGCATAAATCCATGTATGACCCACTAAAAGGTTATAATAAAATGGCCTGTCTATAACTTCAACTTCTACTGACACAATTTTTCTAGCTAATTCTACTTGCAACATATTCAAGATTTTGTAAGGCTTGAAGCCTCTTCCATCAAAGGATTTGAGAGTAGTCGATGACCGATTAAGTGAAGGAGATCCAATAGCCTTCTAGCTAGAAAGTGACATGATACAAGTCGAAGCACATTGATTTATAATTGTTCGATGGATAGTCTTACTTTGAACAACAACCTGGATCATAAATGCTAGTTGTGGTGGAAGTTTGGGCATATGATTCTTGTGATTAAAGACCACAAGATTTGAATCTGAAGGATCTATGCCTTGAATTGTGGTAAGTAAAGATTTCTTATGGGGTAGGACAATTATACAAAACCTTGAGAGTTGATATAGTTGTTGGTTGATAAAATTACCCATTTTCACTCACCTTTACCTATCCCTTTTTACCCATTTCATAGCTTTTATGAGGTCGATTAATATCTAAAAACAAAAAATGTATATTATGTTGGCACGTATTCTTGAAATATTGGTTAATGAAGCATAGTCCTAGGGGAACGTTACTTGGATAGCTTACTGAATGAGTTTTCTTGCAGAATCACAATGAATGATGCTCAGCAAGATACAAGTCAGTGTGATGATGTTAATGAGCTGGCAACACTATTCAAGGATGGGATTGTTAGAACTGTTCAACTACCAAGAAGCTGATGATTGACATTGACTACTATCTTTACATTCTATTTCTACCTGAACAATTATTGTATATTTGTGGGAAGGCATGATTGCAACCATCTCTAAGTTTGTTAAATCCTATTCATGAAACAATGAATTGTATAAGTAAGACACAACGCAGCAGAATGATAGACTTTTATGGGAGATGTGTAACAACAAAATTCAATTGTAATTCCTTTTTGATTAATGAAAATTCCAGTATTATGTAGTTTCGTGTGAGCTTTACTCTTTGCCACACCCTGATCGGAGAGTTTGGCCCACTCTCTTGATCAGGTGTTGTTAGAGTTAGTTGTGTGAATTGGTATGTGTTTTATGATGTTAATGTTTTGTTGTTTCTTCTTTACTATTTTATAATATTGTTATAATTTTGAATTGTTGTTACTTTAGATTGTTGTCATTATTCTTTATTTTTTTGCTACTCTAGATTACTGCTAATGTTATTTACTTTGTTATTTTTCAATTTAAGTATTCGTTGGGCCTTGTATTTTTTGAATGCTCAATGCTGGGTAGGGAACCTATGGCTTGCATAGAATTTGCATGATACCTTGAAATAATTAAGGACCCAGGATTGACAATTAAATGTGGTAAGGATTGGATCTATAACTCACATGTTAACACTAAAATTTTAGCGCCAGACTGTGGTGCAGGTAAATTCTAAGTGCGGACACAAATAATTCCTCTAGCCTAAGAGATCGGGTCTAGCCAAAAACAAAAAATCTATGGAAGATCTCCTTAAGCTAGAATCAAATAATAGGACCTACCTCTTAGTAAGCTATTCCGCTTGTTGATGACCTTACTTCCTCACTCCAGCTATCTTTCGTTTCCTTCCTTCAAACACCTGAAACAAGTCAACAACAACAAATAACAAATGTGATAACATACAAATTGCATTCAGCCTACTTAACAAGTCATGAAACATTAATCCATAAACATGTGAGATGGCATTTCATGTAGGAAATCAATCGATAGTTGCATTTATATTAGTTCAAGAAGAGATTACAACCGATGTCTTGACATTGTTGTTCTCCTCCGACATATCCGGGTTCCCACATACTTCTGCTAGCATCTCATGGATAACCTCAACAATGGTAGTCTCAAGGCTCTTCCCTTTAGTCTTCACACCAAATCAAACTCACAATTCTCCCTTAAACACAAGCTAGAAAGCTACAAACTATGGGTAGCTTGTTGACTACTCTGAAATCGAAACCTCAGCCAGAACTTAATTAGGACTAAAAGCTAACTTGTGCTTGGGAAAAAGAGAGGCTTTTATAGCTTGGATGGAGGGGAGATGGTTCCTCTTTTCATGGGACGAGGCCTTATCTCTTAGATTAGTTCCATCCTAATAGGGGAAAGGATCCCAAACTGACCTCCTCGACTCCATCCGGCCTAACCATTTACCATACTTGCATTACGAAGCTTCTAGAGCTAGAAGCTTCGGCTCCATATTTAAAAAAAAATTCCAAAAGAGGATCGACATTACTGAGAAAGGGCTCAGTTGATCCGATCGGCACTAGGGACAATTGTAATCCTTGCATATTTGCATGAGGAGGACACAGGTCATTAGCGATGGTCTTGTATACTAGGATAAACAGACGATTTTTGGGAAATGATGCAAAAGGGAATTGTTATGCTCATGAAGAGGGACACAATGGGAGTTTCTTCATGATAGGAAAGCATGTTGGGTACATAGTAGAGGTCCTCCAGGATCGTGGATGGGGAGTACAGGGACAGTGACAAAATGTTGTGTTACACAGACCAAAAGTTATGCAAAAGTTATAATCAAGGTATGACTCAAGACCCGTCTCAGTATTTTAATAATTGGAAATTTGGATCTCAACCTACACCATTTCCACCTTCATGGCTGCAATACTATCAATATCCCACTCCTTAGAAATATTGGTCACCTCAACCTGCTCCAGTCCCTTCTTGGTCTCAAAACTGGTGTGGACCCTCTCTTCTTACAAATCAACTTCCCTATCCTGTGAGATAACAACAATTATAACTTCCACCCAATGCCTCGACCAGTAATCCTCTTCTTCATCCTCAACTTCCTATTCAACCTAACCCAAACCCGAATAAGAGGGGAGCCCAACAGGTTGAGACACTAAACCTTCTTACATATAGTATTTCCACTTCGGAATGCAATGAATTGAATTTTCTATTTGGACAAGTGGTGAATATGAATACTTCACCAATAATTGTTGAACAAAATGATGACGAAGTCTCAGAACCAAAACTTCAACGCCCCTCTAGGAAGACTAGGGGTAATCTGACACAAATTGTTGAGGAACAATAGCCCCCCATCAAAACAATTGTCACTCGAGGGAGTCACACGGGCCCACCTTATCCTAAGAGGTTGTCCTTAAGAAAACATATTCGCCAACCTGAATTTGATCTTTTGGGAGAATTCAGGAATCTATTTGTTAAGATTCCATTACTCTAGTCTATGAAGGATGTGTCAATCTATGCTAATACCATTAAGGAATTGTGTTCCAAGAATACTGGGAGGAAGTCGAAAGACCCACCCGCTATCCATGTCATAGGAAATCATAATGTTGGAAAAACTATACCCACCAAATATGGTGACCCAGGAAACCCGATCGTCATTGTCCAAATCAATGGGGTTGATATTTCAAAAGTTCTAGTAGACCTTGGGGTTGTAATTAACATTATAATATTAGCCATTGTACTTACCCTAGTCTTACTTAACCTTAAAACAACCCTGACGGTTTTAGAACTTGCAGATCGATCTACTGTGAGGCCTGTCGGAAAATTGGAAGATGTAACTATCTTTGTGGACTCTTGGGAATACCTTGTTTACATCTTAGTACTGCACACTCAATCTCCAGTTAGGGGGAATCCCCTAATCTTAGGAAGACCATGGCTTGCCACAACCAATGGCTACATTGGGTGCCAATGAGGAAACATAGTAATATCAAATGGAGAAATTATAAAGAACCTTGTGTTGTACCCTCATGCAGAACCAAGTTCGTCAGTTAAACTGAGATTTTCCATAACAAAAATTCCTTCCCTCTGGGATGATTCTAAACCTAACAACGAAAAAATTAGACCAATTCTCACTATTGGGGAAGCTCTTTGTTTCGAAGATGAGATGGAAGATGATGCTATTAGTACATTTATTAGTAACTCCGATTCCATTTCATGCCCGACCAAGAAATTATTAGAGTACGTTATGAGATGTACTACCTAGGAAACCATTGAACCAGAAACAACAACTAAAAGCATTCCTGTTACAACAATCCATAATAGTATCCCAGTAGAGATCAATCTAGGGAAAACACTGAACATCAATCCCAATCTATTGCCCTCCCAAACTGAACAATTGCTAAAAATTCTTCAGAATGAGAAGGATGCCTTTTCTTCGGAATACATGGATATGAAAGGAATTAACCTTGATTTATGCACCCATCATATATATATATATATATATAAGATAGTAATGTCATCTTGTTCACAAACCACAAGGAAGAATGAACCCTACTTTAAAAAACATTGTGAAGGAAGAACTCCAAAAGCTATCGGATGTTGGATTTATTTATCCAATCTGTGACAGTGAGGGGGTATCCCCATTAGTAATTATTCAAAATAAGAACGACAGGTGGAGGATTTGTTTCAATTATAGGGAACTAAATAAATTAACCCAAAAAGATCACTTTCCCTTACCTTTCATTGACCAGGTTCTTGATACACTAGCTAGGAAGAAATTATTATATTTTTAGACGGATTTAGTGGGTATAACCAGATCCAAATAGCTCTGAGGATCAAGACAAGACCACTTTTACCTACCCTTGGGGAACTTTTGCGTACCAGGTCCTCCTGTTTGGACTCTGTAATGCATCTGCTACTTTCCAAAGGGCGATATGGGGAATATTTTCTGATTTTATTAATGGCAATGTTGAAATCTATATGGCTGATTTTACTCCATATGGTGATTATTTTGAAAGTGGTTTAGAAAACTTAGAAAAAGTACTTAAATGTTGTAAACAAACTCATGTTTCTCTTCACACAAAAAAATGTCATATGATGGTGGAAGAAGGGATCGTATTGGGGCATTTACTTTCAGCTGTAGGAATATAGGTCGATCACGCCAAGATCGAGGTAATCTTAAATTTTCCCACTCCAAAGACACAATAAGTGGTACATAGATTTATTGGTTATGATGGGTATTATCGATGCTTCATAGGATTTTTTTTCTAAAGTAGCGTTTCCACTCTTCTAACTACTCTCTAACGATGCAAAATTTGTATGGGTTGATGCTTGTGAAGAAACCTTTTCAGGGACCAAGAAATTACTCGGTGAGGCTCCAATATTGTATGGTCCTGATTGGAAACTTCCATTCCACATTTCTATGGATTCCTCCCATACAACAATTGGAGCAGTTATGGGACAACACGAAGATAAGAAACTATATGCAATCTACTATGTGAACAAGAATTTAATTCTTGCTGAACTTAATTATATGGTAACTGAGAAGGAATTTTCGGCTGTCATTTATGTTGTTAACAAATTACGGCATTATGTTACAAGGTACCCCATCTTTGTGCACACAAATAATTCAACAATCAGGTATCTGATGAACAAACTAATAACTCCTGGACAAATTACAAGATGGTTATTATTGTTACAAGAATTTGATATCACTATTGTAGACAAACCAGGAAAGGATAATGTGGTAGAAGATTTCCTGTCTAGGCTTAATATTAATGATGGAGATACACCTATCAAAGATATTTTTCCTGATGAGCATATTTTTGCAATTTCTACTTACACTCCTTGGTATGCAGATGTTGGTAACTATCTTGCTTCAGGAAAGGTACCTCATCATTTGTCACACAAGGAACGAGGGAGGATTATCCAGCAAAGTGCCTGCCATACGTGGATAGAAGGGTACCTCTTCTACACCAGACCAAATCATCAAATCTGATGTTGTGTAGGCGAGGATGAGATCCATGATGTTATGAAATCTGCCCACGATGAACCTTGTGGAGGGCACTTTCTTGATAAACAAACTAGTCATAAAGTGTTGCATATGGGATACTACTGGCTCTCTATATTACGAAATGCTAGAAAACATGTTCATGGGTGTGACAGCTGCCAACAAGTGGGTCAACTTGTTCGATCAGACTAAATGCCACTATAACCTCAACTAGTCCTTAAACCCTTTGAGAAATGGGTTATTGATTTTGTTGGGCCATTTAATCCTACTTATCATCAGAAAGTTCATAATATTATATGTACAGACTACGTGACGAAATGGGTGGAAGCCAAATTCGTTTCAAGAGACACTAAACAATTGTCTTAGACTTTTTATTTAAAGAAATTTTTACTCGGTATGGGGCCCCCATAGAAATAGTTTCAAATGGAGGGCACAGTTTACATCAAATTCAATAGCAATAATTATGAAAAACTATGGAATCAAACATCGATTAACATCTCCATATCACCCTTAGGCGAATGGTCAAGTCGAGAGCACAAATAAATTATTGGAAAATATTCTTAGGAAGACTGTGGCTAACCATCGCTGGAATTGGGATGAAAAACTTCCTGAAGAACTTTGGGCGTACATAACTACATGGTGGAATAAAACAATGTTTTCACCATATGATCTTGTATATGGAAAATCCCCTTTATTTCTAGTGGAATTCAAGGTCAAAACACTTAGAACATCTCTGGAAGTAGGTCTGGATCTTACTGCAACCCAGGAATGCTGACTGAATCAACTTAATGAGTTAGATGAAATCTATTTGGTAGTTGTATAGAACACTGCCACAATCTAACAACAACGAACTAAGTCACACGATAAATTTATTAAGAAAGAAGTGTTTCAAAAAGGTGATTGGGCATTTCTCTATTTTTCTCGATTCAAGGACTTTAAAGGAAAATTCTGCTCAAGATGGATGGGTCCATATGAGTTTGACGCAGTGTTTGACAATGAAACTGTTAAACTCATAAAAATAGACGTTGCACATACTCCTTTACTTGCAAACTGTTAGCACCTAAATACGCCTTAGGTTGAAGGAAGGCAAAATTCAGGGTAACCACAAACAACGCTCAGTTTGGTAGCTAGCCCTACCAGAGCAGGAGAGGGCTCTCTCCGAGTCACACTCAGTGAATAAGTGAATGAAAAGGCCTGAGATGACTTACAACAAACTATTTATCTTAGGCTAGTAAGTGATTATGGATATAAGAAGCAATTTTTATGAATGACTGTGTTTCTGGGATGTTATGGGACCACTGGACCTCAATGAACAGAGAACTTAATACAAAGGCACGGATTACTTCGTGAGGCAAGATAGGCGAAAAGCCTAGCAATTTAGTTTAAGACAGTGTGGAATGGAGAGATTGAGTAAGAGGGTGAAAAGGGCATGGACAACATGAATCCTTTTCAACAGAAGAATGAACACTGAACATGAAATTTTTCCACAGGCAGAGCAATAAAATTGAATTCTACCTTAGCTAACTTAGAAAACTTCACCGAAAATGAATATGAATTGAAATATGAAACATAACAAGATACATATGAAACATAAGAGACACATTTGCTACACTCACAACCACATGAATCTCATGAAACAGAGCCACTGCCTTTCATTAATCCTCTATAAAAAATATACAATGCAAAAACAGAGTTTCTTTCCCATAGTCTCCCAGAAGTTACAAGCCAGCCAACCCTTTTCAAATGGTTTGCATACAATATATAGAATGTGCCATGAAGAGATAGAACGCCCAAGAGTTGGGGAGTTACTTGAATCATTACAAAATGAAGGTGGAGAGCCAAACAGCAGCTACAAGTGCAGCGCCGCAAACATGACAAATGGCTTGGGTGGCCCTTTGCCTTCCTTTGCCACTTGGATAACTGACCATCTGGAGTGAAAATACTTATAAAACCACCTTAGGTGCCAAAAAACTGAAGTTCATATGAGTGGGCCCACTTACAAAAATTCGGGAAGTGAAATTTCGCGAAATGGAGGCATTCTGGCCCTTTTTCCTATATGCGCCGCGCCCCTTTCCTGTATGTGTCGCACCACTTTGATGTCAGTTTTGAGGCACTTTCCAGAGTCCAAAATGTGCCCAAGTGTGCTCGTTGGAAAGCCTATCCTATCTAATTTCCAACCCAAGAGGAATTTTTGAATTTGGAGCTCATTTTCCCCTCCAAATATTCATTCTCCCAAGACTGCTCCCTGTGTGCCAAAATAGGGGCAGCGAGGCCATTTTTGAGTGTATTTTGCCCTTTTGGTGGCCAATATCTTCTCCAAATTTCTTGCTCCCAGTGCTAGTAATTTTGATTTTGCATTCCGAATCCAAAAACACAAACCATTTCTCATTTGGAGCTCCCAATCTTACGCGTCGCGCCGGTGGCGCGATGCATATAGAGAAAAAACCTGTTTTTGTGCCAAAAATTTGTCATGTGACCAAAATTTTCCCAAATTCCTTGAAACTTGGGTTGGAGGTCCTCTATGAAGTGCTATGCTGTGCCAAGGAAGCTTCAGCCAAGATTCGAAGTTGATCTTGCTCTTTTGCCTCCTTTGCTTCTTTTGTTGCTTTGCTCAATTTAGCCTTCAAGCTCCTTATTCGGGCCTTTGCGCTCATGTTCCATGCCCTGTAATGACAAGCCATCCTCCTCAATATGGTTTTGTCCCTGTTTTCCTTCTCCAACATCTTCTCCAAGTGTAGATCGACCTCCATGTAGATGAAGCACAAATAAACGAGCCAACTCATGATGAACTCTGACATTTGCCACCCTTTGACAAAATTCAAAACATGATAGGTGCTGGAAGCATAACATGGCAAGAGGGCATGCTTGCAACTCGGTGAGGGTAGTGGGTTCATCCCTGACATGTTTTCCACTCTTGTGGTGTCTCCTAGGAGCCTGCTCTTCTGAGGATGAGTCACTCTGTGTCTCCCTCTCATACTCAGACGAATGTTGTGATGACATGACTGCAATGCGGACTGTGATTAGGCTGCCCCTTTGATGATGGTGTGAGGTTGGGTGCCTTTGTAATATCTGCTACCAAGGGGAACAATGAAACAGGGATTGTTAGGAAGGGAGTGATGAAATGGGGATAGGGTTTATAGGGGAAATTTGTTAGGGATATGGGAGGAATTTGGGGTATTTTGATGGGGTAGGGTTTGGGTTTTTTATTGAGCAATAGGAGGAGGGGGAAAGGGAATATGAGTTTGGTAGTGTTAGGGTAGTGGTCATTGGAGAAATGACATCGGGGAATAAGGAACAGGGGTAGGGTAGGAAAAATCAAGCCTTGGCAACAATGACACTGTTACACAACCCTAGAAAATGGTTTTTCTTTGATGTCTTCTTGTGTTTGCTTTATGAAATGTTTTTTCATTCAATCACCGGCAATAACCCACCATCTCTTTATCAAATTTGATGCATAAGTGAGTTTGAGAGCCTACCTTGCAATTAGAGGGGCTTCACAAAATATTTTAGGGAATTTTGGCACGTTCTGGGTGCTTTATCTCTTTGCACCGCGCCCTGGTTATATGCACCGCACTCCTCCTCCTGTGTGTCGCGCCCTTTTCCTACATGGTATCAAAGCTATTTGAGGGTCGCGTCCGTTGTTGATCCAAATCTGAAGCCGGTAGAACTGCATGCGACTGCCATCTCCTAAATCTATTGTTTCTGACTGCTTTCGGGCTGAGAGGACTACTCTGTTGTGTTGGGAGCATCTGTTCTAGTGAGGAACCCCTTTCGTTTCACACGAAAAGGTTTCCGGTAGCCTTGGCTGCGTCATTTTTTAGATCTGGAGGTATACAGTGTTTATTTGCAGTTTATTGTTATTTTCTCTCTGTTTATTTCAGTTTCGGTTTATTTATCTTTTTTTTTATACCGGATATATACCTTTCATTTCTGCGTATGCTCTTTACCCTGCGACTCTGTGCGATCTGGGAAAATCAGAAACAGAAAGGAAAATTTTTTCTCATGCGTATGCTCTTTTCCCTGCACCTTAATGTGATCTCGGAAAATCAGAAACATTGAGGAAAATATTTAGTTTCCGGGTAAAGCTAACTTTAAGCCGTAAGGCTTGTTTTCTTTGCATGTCCGTGTTGGGTTTTGTGTTTTTGTTTTGTAG
>APFE031715811.1:0-20845 GCA_000404065.3 Pinus taeda
TTTAAGTCAAGTCTTTCAAATGATCTCGTTGAGTACATTTTTATCATTTTTTCGAACTCGTTAAAACTTACGAAAAAGTGAAACCTCAGAGTCATCTTTTAAGCCCTTTCCTGACTCCCAAAATATGAAAAGATTGTCGAGCGTTTCTTTTACACACGTTAAAACAGAATTAAAATACGGTCCCCTTACAGCCCTTTTCTGACCGAAAAAAAGGAAAAGGTTGCCGGATTTTTGTCGTTTCAAATTCGATATTGGAAATAAAACGACGTGTCCTTGATCGCTTTTTACTTTTCAGGTCAAAGACACTAACTATGAAAATATGATTGGTCGCAAGATCAAGCGGTTCTCCTAGGTATTATTTTATACTTTTTCGGACTTAGGAGACACAAACTTACGAAAAATTCCAATCTGGAGTCTTCTAAGTTTTTCAGACTCTCTAAATATGAAAAACGCTGAGTTTTTCCTATACTGGACTCGTTAAAATTTCACAGTAAAGGACCTGTTCTATTACAAACAGGAACAGACCACTCCTTCTTAGGGTTCGAATCAAAAACAAAGTTGGACTCATTCGAAGGATGAGCTTACAAACAAGCATATGTTATCCTCCTCAAGCTTGTAAAAAATAAAAAGGTACTTGCCAGAAATGGTGGGGGAAAAATGAGAAGAATGAGCCTATTTAATATCCTTTTGTCTCAGAAAAAACCTTGCTACCACTCTTGAACACGACACTTATTCATTCACCTGGGTTGGGAAATCCCTTGCCTCACAGTTGACCAAAATCATTGACATTTTTTAGCCGGGTTATGGGAGTCGACTTTGATTCATTCGTCACCAAACCATCTGTTGTGTCGTTATGTGTTCAAGAGGTATGTAAACAAAACATTCAGCCGCAAAATACCTATCATCCATTCTGTCATCATTGAGTCAGTCCTTGCAGCAACATTTCTTCAACTTGAACTATGATTTCGTGTTGTGGGCTTGCCTGCGACGGGTCGCTTTCTATCGACATCAACACATTATCTAGAAAGTTGACTTAGAAATTGTCAATGCCTTGGAGTCTGCATGCATCAATGGCAGGTTTCTCGCCTTCGACGTCAGTTTTCATCATTGACTTGCGATCGAAGGATTCCATGAAATGTTTCGACATCGACTCATTCATTCACATCTCATGGATTGTGCTGGGTACTTTGAGAACCATTGACATTACTGGTGGTTTCTCTCACGCTTGTTAACAGTTTACATCATTGACTAGTAATCAAGTGGATTCTACCATGTTCAACATCGACTCATTTATTCACATGGCTAGAATCGTACCGATTCAGGAAGTAGAGATGAAGACCCTGGATCTAGTTTCCACCATCCAGGCTGCGAGGAGTTTTGTATTCATTATGTTGTAGACCAATTATAAACAGATGGCTGCGTCCATACTGTGTCTACACGAGTCTATGATTATGATGTATTATGAAATCATTCCTGTATCAGAAGAGTAGTTAGTCTGTTAGTTAAAGTTTTGATCTGAGTATGGGAATGCCTACCTCAGCGATGATATAATCTTATCCATGTATTTTGTGTTGAAAATTGTAGGTTCTAACCGGGCTCTACAAGATAATCCTCGAAATGATAAAGTACTTCACCCTTCCTAGATGATATAAAACCCTTATCTATTACAGGCTTCGCACTTTAGGGGGCAATCTGTTACACTGAAATTTGTCACCATGACCATCTCCAGTTAATATGGCTCCATCAATAGTCATATTATCCTCCTTGTCAAGCCTTATGCCTCTGCTCTCCATGTCAAACTTCAAAAAAGAGAGAAAGTCACTAAAAATCATGTTTATCTCTGGGTACGCAGGTTCTCTCTACCTTGCCTGCGTGTACTCATCCCAAACTCATTGTACCTGCATACTTGTACGCTCTGTAAGTCAAGGGATGGGTGAGTACTCTTGTAAAGGTCAAAAGGCGCTAGTTTCATCTTAAAAAAGTTACTTGTGGTCACTTCTAGAGCTTTCTAGAAGAGTGTTTGACGTGTATTGAGCGCCTCCAGATGGTTCATGCATCCCTATGTTAGAGGAACCTATCCCATCAAGAGAGGAGCTACCCCATCCAAAGAGGGAGTATCCCATTGATTTTGGTACTTAATAACTTCCTCTAGAACACTATAAATACAGGCCTTGGGCCAGAGGAGGGGGGGTTGAAAGCTGAACATTCCAAAGGGTAAATGTTGCTGGAATTAGGACTTCCATTGTTAACATGTGAGGAGAGATTACCATCCTTTCTTGTTGCCATATTGGGAGTGGGTGAGCTTGTCAAAGTAGAGGAAATCTCTTGTTGGACCCTGGGAGGAGCTTGCACAACACCAAGGCTCAGGTTGTAATGGTTCCGTTTTTGTTTCCTTAATACAAATAAGTCCATTCTTCTCAATGATTTGTTGTTAATGAATTATTTCATGTACTCCTTGGTCTATGTGATGAATATGCTTTGTTTTATGATGAATATTCAGGTGTTATGTAATCGTTTGCTTTGTTAGTGTATGCAGGTCTTAAAGTGAAGGAGGAGCTCATCTGGATCAGCAAGGCTGGACTGCTACAACAAGCGTTGGACCTAAGGTAAGATCGGAAAACACTTGATCTCTCATAGAATAATGTGTGTTTAGAGAAGGATTGCTCTTGTTTGGTTTGTTTGTCACTAGAGAGTCTTAGACTCCTAGGGAGGTTAGGTTTGTCCGCAAAAATAACTCTTTCCGCATGACACTTCCCTATTCCTTGAGTAGCATGGCTGGGGTCTTGTCATCCACAAACCTTTCAAGGAACATATGTTTGAAAGAACTCAAATTTTGTATGGAGTTGGGTGGAAGGTTGTGGTACCAAGCAACTGTGCAGCTATCCAAGGTACATGGGAATATTATACATGCTACGTCATCATAACGTACCTCAAGGGTCTACAGCTATAGTTAGAAGTTTTCTAAGTGGTCTTTTGCCTTCACCGTGTTGGCAGGGTTGAACTTGATGTTCATTCTCTCTGCTCACTTCGACATCTTGTGCAGAATAGCCAGGAGAGCCAATGGTCCCTAAGTCATCCATTCAAGATTTGGGTCAGTCATATCTTTTTCTTCTTCCTCTCCTTAGGAGTCTAATGGTTCCAGATCTGAGTCTGTCGATTCCTCTCCTCCTACACCTCCTCCGCTGCCTTCACCTCCACGTCCTATACCAGAGTTCAATCCCAAGGTCACAAGAGTGCCTTGTTAGTTTTCAAGGAATATTGGAGGTTCCACTCTGTCTTCAATAGCTTCCTCTAGACCTTCAAGTGTGGCAAGGACTACTTCTTCCACCAATGATACAACAACTCCTGTGGGAGTGACCTTTGGCTTCCTAGATGTGTGTGGAGGATGATGTATGCCTGGGATCAGTCCGAATGCTTTTGCGAACTAGCAAGTGATGGGATAGATGGAGAAAAGGTGTTGATATGAAATCTCATGTTCAATTTTGGGAAGTGAGGAGTAAGAAACTGCAGAGTCACGTGAGAGGGAGTGAAAATTACTGCCTTGACCATATGATTGATGAATGAGTGTGAGGGGAATTTGAGCCATGTACAACTGGCCGCCCTCCTTCTAGCACCAGAAATGTTGACGGTGCTGGACCCACCAACATTCAGGGGATCACCACAGTATGAAGTCCCAACACAACATTTGGTCTGGGAGTCCCATCTAGTGTGATGACCCAGTTGCCATTGTCTTAAGGATTTTCCTCAACTCTCGCTTGTCAGCACAGGAGAGTGATTTGCTTTGTCTTCGAGAAGTGAGGTTCGTCTGCCTAGTGAGTGTAAGTTTCACTTTTGTTAATGGTTCTTTCACCGTCGAGGGAGAGGGTGAGAGTGAGTTCCGGGTTGATTGGGAGCATTCCCAACACTGCTAAGAACACACAACACAACAGGACATGCACAAGTTCCGGTGGATCATTCCACACAGATGTGGCAGTCACAACATACAAGGAAATATAACAAGCACAACACTCACGGATCAGTCCGAACGAGTGCAACAGCTGTTATAAAAAGCTTCATGTGAAAGGTCTATCTGATATCCAGGAGAGCATTCTACACGGGTGAGACAACGTTAATAGCATATACAACACATTTCCATTAATAGATTATGCATTACAACAAGTGAAATAGTTCAGATGTAGAACACAAGTAAAAACAACATGCATTACAAGTGTTAAAGATCAGCCTTACAATAGATACAATACATGTGTGTACACGTATTGGCCTGTTAGCAAGCTTTTGAATTAAGAGAAAGTTCCAAGACACATTGTTACACCATACGTCACTAACCCCAAGTGCAGGGCATTGGAGCCACTACTTACTCCTCAAAGAAAAGATTAGAGGCTCTCTTGGCTATGTGGGAGGAGATGAGGTGAAAAAGTCCCTTACATGTACAAATGAGGGGGTATTTATAGCGAGGGGTGAAAATGACCCTTGTGGCTGTTCGACTACCCTCATGACCGTTTGAATTCCGTGAATTTTTGACTGACATGACTCTTTGTTCAACAAGTGGGTCTCTTAGGCTTCCACGTTACATCACATTGATTGACAACAAGCCCATAGTGGATATGTGGGCGACATGACTCATGATGTGACTCAACATGACATGACATGAGAATGATGGTACATTCGTGCTGCTGCTGGAGTGTATGTGAGCTATAGTGCTATTAAGTGATGGATGTCTTCATGGTGTATCATAGCTTCACCTCCGCATGGCAAAGTGTGCAGAGTTTTCGATGGTCCTTGGTTCACTTGACGAATATTTAGCATGTTGTTCCTTGCTTGCATGTTGGAAGGCTTGACAGGCTCATCTGTTCGCGTACGTGCATGTTCATCGCGTTCATCCGCTTCACATGATTCGTTCATTTATTTGTTGGTGAACCTGTCATTCTGCATGTGCTCCCTTCTTCCATCCCATTCATTGTCTTGCCATGTTTGTTGGTGTACCTATACCTACAACCACTCATGACGAGACAGAATCAAATCCAAAACCTCCTAGTCTAGCATGACACATGATCATTTCGGATGCAGGTGACTGGGAGAGGTAGCAAGGTTGTGAAGCAGGATGATGGCTCCACACAATGCTGATGAAAACTACACAAGAGTCAATGATTGATGGAGATGGGAAATCTAAGATGACAGTGACTGTCTGGGAGGTCTGGCTCGGCTAGGAAGCAAAACTGCAGAAATTTTGGGAGGAATAGTCCAGGCTATTGGAAGGAAAGGCAGACATGCTCTATGCATTTTTCAGAATGAATGGGTAGTGGGGATGGACAGCCATATTTTCACAATTTTCTAGAGAAACGGGTCGGGCTACATGAAGGGTTAGTAGGCAGGGATTACACAGGTTTTTTGGGGGAACTTCCCCAGAGACTAGCAGCCAAAACTGCGCAATTCCTAGAGGGAACTGCTAGTTTGTTGTTGGGTCACTGGCAGCCAAAACTGTGCAATTCCCAGAGGGAACTGTGAGTTGGTTGCTGGAGTCACGTGCAGCAGAAATTGCGCAATTCCTGGAGGGAATTGGCAGTGTACTGCTAGGGGCTACTAGCAAGGAAAACTACACTAAGGCCAGGAGGCCAGCTTGCTGATCATCTCTATGCAATTTATGAGTTGAGCTGACCGATGGGAAATGGAAGGCCTGCTCATGAACACTGCGCAATTTCTGAGATGAACAATTGGTCGACTGTCGAGATGACTAACTGAGAAAACTGTGCAATTTTTTGAGGGAGACAGGGATGAGCACTTGGTGTCTGTCTGGCCTGTCTACACAATTTCCTCAGTCGATTGAGCGGGTGAGTTCAGTGGCCTTTGCGCAAATTTTTAGGGGCGTTAGTCCCGTGGTGACTGCTAGGTCCAACTATCAGGTGGCCAACATAAGAGTTGATTGAATTGCTTGCGGGCAGGGAAACTTGAAAAGACTAGCTTGGTGCTTCTGCTTTGTTCTGGTTGACAATCGATCGAGTTGATGGCAGGGTGATGTCCGGCTATCAGAGGGGTGTCTAGTCATCGGACTTTAGAAAAAATGGCTAAGTGTGTGAACAATCAAAAAGTGCATAGGTGATCATACAAACACACACTCGCATCACTTAACGACAAAACGACCAAACCATCTAGACACACATGTTCAGAATGACCGACCGGTGGTGTAAATGACAAGAGTGACACTCATGATGGATCATTCATTGATTGAGATGATGCTTGCATGACAGTGAATGTGCTTCCGTGTGTGAGTGCGATAGATGCTTTCATAGCGAACACAACAAGGACATGCGAAGCGAAGACGTTGAGCATAACTAGAAAATGGTCGCAAGCATGACTTAGACATCAACATGTAGAGACTTGAATCAATGAACAAGCAAGGTGGATGTAAAGACTCACATGAGCTCACGTAGTGAACTCGAGTGTGTGTAGTCATCAAGTGAAACTCTTTAAGGGAGGCTCCGAAATTGGTGCAGGCCAAAATTTTGGAGGGTGGTTGTAGCCGCTACAACACCATCCTATATGAGAAAGCCACAAAGCCCCTCCCTACAACCATTGGTGCAAACCAACAATTGTTTATCTAGTTTTACAATCTTCAAAATAGGGGCATGCGTGACAAGGTTCTTTAATTCTACAAAGTTCTCGATGCACTCTGATTTTCAATGAAAAAATTCTCCCTTCTTTTGCAATGTTGTAACTAGGTACACAACCTTTGATAATCCTTGAATGAATCTCCTATAATATTCTACTACGTCTATAAAAGATATCACTTTTGTTATATTTTTGGGAACATGCCACACTATTATGGCATTATTATTTTTAAGATCAGATGCATTGGACGATGCAACTTTTTTATTTCCTAGGTATCTTATCATGAATTCAGTCCTCATGGATTTTCCCATGAGATGCTTAAGAGAAAGTGGTTAGATCTAAGGGTTAGTTGTGTAGTGTAAATAATATAGCTAAATAACATTCCTTCTCTTGAGATAAGATAATCCAAATAGTACAATTTCCATTGGAAGAAGTCACATTTACTAAAATTTTCATACAATAGATGTTATCATAATACATGTAACATGACCTTGAGGTGCTCTTTGTGTTCTTTAGTACAATCGATAACCAAAAACATCTAGTAAAGACTATATTGTACTAGAACCATAATAGACACACATTCTCTTTTCCATGTGGTGATACATCACTAAAATCTAAAAAAATTATAATATTATAGGTTTTCTTATAGATGGTATTATTATACATATTATTGTGATGAAATAGTGATAGAGTACAAGGATTGAGAGTAGAAGGATGAAGATTATTTGTTAGATAAAAAACTCAATTTTTGGAAGAGACGCATATGGCTTAGATTTTTAGTGATAGGTAGTTATGCATTGCTATTGAAGTGATGGATCATGGTTATGGTTGTAGTGTCTTTAGCTACACATTATGGTAACATCATCCTAACAAATATGAATAGAACTATATAGAGGGTTATGAGGATAGACTTAACCTATGTCATGGAGGTTTGTATTAAGAATAGATATATCATGATTTAAATAAGACAACATGTGATGAAAATGTAGCATTAGCCACATTTGTCTGCATATAAACCTAGGTTTAGGATCATATACTATCATGAAAACCTAGATCAATGAGTTCAATAGGCCTAGGGTTTACCACCATATATGTAAAATGGTGCATATCGTATAGCCTAGGTGATAAGTCTCATCAATAGGTATATTTTGAAGATCATCATGCCATCCTCCAACCTTAAAATTATCCTTTTCTCACATTAATTCACTTTTTTTGTTATATTATGCTTAGTAAGAAGAGTAAAAGGTGTTTTTCATAGTGTGTGGCCTAATGTGGTTTAATTGTAGGAAAAAGAAGCATTTTTGAGGCAATTACTATGTAGGGTCTCGATGGAGACAACCAAGAGAGAATCTAGTGGGTTTTTCCACCTCCTTAACTCCCTAACTCAGCTTGGGATCACAACATCCTCTCTCACCAGTTCGAATTCATTGGTAGCCGAGTAACTCTTAGTACAAGTGAAGTTCAAGAGGGAAAAGATCCATCATTTCTGAGATCAAGGAGGGAAGCACTCCTATTTTCAAGGGAGCTTCTATCAACTACCCTTTTGTATAAATATACAAGATTGAAAGCTCATTAGGATTTGCAGTTTTTATTTAGCTAGGTGCAACTATTGAGCTCAGATCTTGACATTGTCATTTTGAACTTTTATGTGATGTATGAGCTTTTTACTTTCTGATAATCAGAATTTGGTTATCAAGCTGCATTTGAGTTAGTTTCAGAGGGCTGAGACCCTTGGGTTTGGGCCCAACCTGGAGGCTTTGGTCCCTCTTTTGTACTTGTGTTTTTTCTTGATTCGAAGCATTTCATATTTTTCTTTCATTTTAGTAGAGGTTAAGCTATAAAAACCTATGATTGCAAGCTTCTACACCACCTCTCTTGTGGGAGAATAGTTGGACGGATTCACAATCTCAGTACAAAAATATTGTGTTTATGATTTCTTGGAAATAAACGAATGTTAGTTGTTCTTCTTCACATTTTATTTATATAGCTTAGAAGTCAATTCAGTGATCGGAGTAGTGTTATGGCATAAAATAGATGTTATTTAAATTGAACTCATATTTTCCATCATAGTTTATATCACTTTGTTAATGATCAATGGATGTATGCATGTGGTTGGTCACAGGGATTTGTTGATTTGCAGGGGAGGGAACTTGTTTCACCTCCATCTTGGACTCCTCCATATTCTCTTTCCATCCCTAAATTTTGTCCCAAAACTCTATTTCCATAGTCACTTTTCCTAGTAAACTTAGGACACCGTGAGTATTCATCATGGTGCGACAGACCTATGAGAGGTCATGGGATTGGTTAGGGGGCTCAAAGAAACTTCTTCCACTCTCTCTAACCTCAATCCACCTATTCATTCCCTCAAGTCATCATTTTCACCTAAAAATCCTCTCAAAACCCCTCCTGTAGCATTACATGCCCTCCTGGAGCAATACAGAACCTCCTGTAGCAGTGCCTATAATAGGCCTGTAGAACCACTTTTATTCACCAATTTTGATACCCACTTCAACCTTAGCTCACTCAAGATGACTAATGACCCCAAGTTGTGATTTGATGATCAATGGAAGCTCCTAGACCACTCCAACCATTCCTTTTCCTCATTACAAAACAAAGTAGAAATTAGTGTTTTTCAATCATAAGTATGATGCAAGATAGGTTTCTGATTTTGAAGCAATTGTGAAATAGGTAGATGATACATGAAATTATGTTGCTATTTTGATTAATTATGCAAGATAGAGTAGCATTCTTTTTGCAAGTAGATTAGCCCTTTTACTTTCCATGAAATGATTAATTAGCATCTACAAGTTGAGAAAATGACATTTCCACTTTCATAGCTAGAATTAGTTTTCCATTGTACTTTCATCAACAAGATTTCACTATAGTTCAGTAGGAGAAATGGTATTTTTGCACTTTTATCTAATTTCATGACTGAGGGTGGCATGAGAAGAATCTAACCTATTGTGCATATAGCACTGTCACCTCTAAGTTTGTACGAACCCTGGGTTGATAATTTGAGTTGAGGAGCCCTTGGGAGTTGCAACTTTCTTGATGAAATACCAGGGCTCACCACTTTTTGGCACCGTTTTTGGGGAGGTGCCTAAGTCGATTTTGTTTTTGCTTGAGCATTATTTTATATTTTTTCATTCAGTTTTTGAAAAAGTGAAAAAAAAAACTTTCATGCCTCGTAGGAGTAGGGATAATCAAGGAAAATTCTTACCAAAAACCCTGACACCCTCAAGCAATCAACCTTCACTCTTTTTTGTTGACTGTGAACTTCCCTATCTGACTACAAGGGAGTTAGGAGACCCTCTAGGTGAGCGAACAGAAATTGTTGAAGAACCTATTGTGGAAGAAGAAGAACACACTTCACCTACGAAAACTATGGCTGAAAACAAGGACAATGAGGTTTTCCCCATTAGAGAAACCAGTGGAGAGGCTATAATGAAGAACATAAGCCTTACTACCCTTCCACACATCCATGGATTAACCTTTGAGGATCCTAAAACCTGAATGTTTGAATTTTTTGTTGTTTGTAGGACCTATTACTATGTCTATGACGAGTAGAAGATGAAGTTATTTCCCTCTACCCTTAAAGATGAACCCTTGGACTCGTTTATGGGATTGCTTGGGGGTAGCATCACTACTTGGGACCAAATGAAAAAAGACTTAAATAGCAATTATAGGGACTATTATAGGTCCAAATAATCCAAGGAAGAAATATTTAGGATGACTCTTGGACATGATGAATCCCTAGAGGACTATGAGGAGAGATTTCAACTCAGTTATAGGAGTGCCAACTGTACCCTTGATCCTGAGTCACTCAAGCTAGTTCTTCTTTGAGGGATCATGGAGGATATGTGGGAAACCATCAACATGTTTTCTGGAGGATATACCTATCAATTTTCCTATGATGACATCAAAACTGTATTCAAGAATCACTCTAGGGTTTCCAAGAAGAAGGGTAGGGATAGTCAAGGCCTGGTCAGTTCTTCTCCCTCCACAACATCCATTAAGAATGAGATATGGATAATTTTTGAGGATTTCAAGAGAAATTTTTTCATACCTATGCAATTCCAATGGGTACCAGGATAAAAGAAAGAAGTAGGAGGAAGCAGGGAGGGAACTAGCTATTTTCCACCCTAGATGCACTAAAAGACATCCTAGGAATGAATTCCCATTGAATGTCATAGAAGTCTGCCTCTTCTGTGAACAAAATCATGCAGCCCCCTATTTTATAGGAATAAAAGCTATATACCAAGTGGTATAAGGTGGGTCAGAGCAAGTTTTCTTCATTAATCAAAGAAGGCCTGAAGGACATCGGCCATATCAATAAGGCATGTAAGGTTCACATTACTCTTATTAGAATCTGAATCATAATGAACCTTTGCAACCTTGGTATCTTCCACTCATCCATCATGGTCCACACCTCCTTCTTGGCCTTATGATCCTCCATATATTCCTCAACCTATCAACCATCCGTTTCAACCATATCCACCCCAATCTTCTCAATGGGGAAACCCATCAAAAGGGTGGAGGCCTCAAGTCAACCAACCTCCTGCTTTACAACCTCCACCCCAACCTAAAACATAACTCACTCATACTACTCCACCTAAGCAACCTCAAATTCCTACTCAACCCAATTCGAACTCGAATCATAAGTAAGTGCAACATGTCTACAATGGAGAAACATCCTATTCTGCTTATGCTATGGAAATCCAGGAGATCAACCTTCGGTCTAGGAGAGTTCTCCTAGATAACCACCCACCTTCTCCAACTGAAGTGCTTGAAGAAGAGAAGGAAGTGAGTTCTCCTCAAGTCAATACACCTCCCTTTCCTGAGAGGCTGATCCACCCTATCCAACACACCCCAAAAGAGGTTGAACTTCTGGGAGAATTGAAAAATTTGTGTGTTAAGATATCCCTTCTCGAGGCCATTAAATATGCTCCCATATATAATAATCTTATCAAGGAAAAATGTTTCAAAAATCCTAGGAGAAGTAAAAGAGACACCCCCACCATCAATGTTGTTGGGAAACTATCTAATTTGATGCTTAGGAGGGTAATCTTCCAAAAATATCTAGACCTTGGAATCCCAATAGTGGATGTGAAAATTGATGGCATTATAGTCCCTAATACCCTTATTGATCTTGGGGTTGCAATCAATGTGACGAATAAGGAAATCATGCTAAATTTAAAGATCCAAGGGCCTTTGAGGAAGACCACCATAGTGTTGCATCTTGTAGAGAGATCCATTGTAGATCCTAAGGGAATTGTTGAATATGTTATGGTCTCTATTGACTCTTGGGAGTATCCTAACAATTTCGTAGTTATCCAACCAAAAACCAAGTTTAATGGCTATCCTCTCATATTAGGAAGACCTTCGTTGGCCACTGCTAATGCCCACATTAGTTATAGGGATGGGAACATTACTATTAAGAATAGAAATTTACCAAAAAAAATTGTATTGTATCCTCCAACTCAGGCTTATATTGAACATGACTTACCCTTGTGGTTCGAAGAGGAGGAAGAGGATGAATTGTATCACACAACACCCTACCTCATCTGCACTCTAGATACTGTTATAGGAGGGGGGGAACCTAATGAATATGACTTCATTGACCATATTCTTCATAACCAACCTCCCACTCCCATACCAATTTATGATTTGATGAAATCATATGGGAGTAGTCCTTAGAATGACTTATGCCCTATTGACTCAAGTCCAAAAAATGTCAATATTGTGGAGTTTGGCCCATCCAAAACTTTAAAGATCAACCCCTCTCTCTCAGAAAAACAAGAAGAAAAATTATTCAATGTGCTGAGGAAAGACCTGGATGATTTTTCTTGGGATTATAAGTATATGAAAGGTGTGAATCCATCAATTTGTACTCATCATATTTACATCAAGGACGGATGCAAGCTTTTTCACCAACCCAAGAGAAGGAGAACCAAAACCTTAAGGACATTGTGAAAGAGGAATCACAAAAGCTATTAGATGCAGGGTTCATATGTCCCATTTGAGATAGTCAGTGGGTGTCACCTTTGATTTTAGTTCCAAAGAAGAATTGGAAGTGGAGAATATGTGTTGATTACCAGGAACTCAAAAAGGCTACAAAGAAGGACCATTTTCCTTTGCCCTTCATTGACGATGTCCTAGATGGCCTTGTAGGGAAGAAGTTATTCTCATTCCTGGATGGATTTAGTGGATACAACCAAATTCAGATCATCCCTGAAGACTAAGATAATACCACATTTATGTGTCCTTGGGGTACCTTTTCCTATAGAGTTCTTCCATTCGGTTTGTGCAATGCCCCTACTACTTTCCAAAGGGAAATTCTAAGTATTTTTGCTATACTTGTTCATGGCTCTGTTGAAATATACATGGATGATTTAAATCCTTATGGATGTGACTTCCACGAATCTCTCTCCAATATGTGCAAGGTCTTGAAGAAGTTTATTTAAATGAATCTCTCATTGAGCCCTGAGAAATGTGAATTCTTGATGAATGAACGGGTTGTCCTTGGCCATTCCATATCCACAGAAGGAATACATGTTGACCCAAACAAGATTTCCATCATCAAAAGGGTCCCTACCCCTCCAAATAAAAGAGATGTGAGGATTTTTTTTAGGATTAGCAAGGTATTATAGGAGATTCATCAAAGACTTTAGTAAAGTGGTTTCAAATTTGTTTGTATTACTAGCCAAGGATACAAATTTTTTTTGGACAAGCAAGTGTCAAAATGACCTTGTAGTGTTGAAAGAAAAGTTGACCACTAGACCCATCCTTAGGAGTCCCAACTCGACATTGCCTTTCCATATCCATACTGATCCATCAAATTTATATGTGGGGGTAGCCTTAGGAAAAGTAGAAGATAAATTTCCTTATGTTGTCTATTTCATTAGTAAGAATTTTTCTAAAGCTGAGTTGAATTACATTGTCACTAAAAAAGAACTCTTCGTTGTAGTACATTCTTTGAAGAAATCCAGGAACTATAACATTAGGTATCAAAATTTTGTTCATGCTGAGCATGTAGCCATTAAATATTTGATGAATAAGCCTAATGTCAATGCTAGGATAGTTAGATGGTTTTTATTGTTACAATAGTTTGATTTGAAAATTATTTACAAACCATGGAAAGAAAATGTGGTTGTAGATTTTTTGTCCTGAATAACCTTGCCTATAGGTAATGAGGAGATGGTGGATGATCAACTTCCAGATGAACACCTCTTTTCCATCTCGATGCTTTCTCCTTGGTTTGTTGACATAGCCAACTACTTGGTTACAGGGATGTTCCCTCCTAATATATAATCGAGAGAGAAAAGCAAGATTGCAAGGGAAAACTCTCATTTCACTTTCATTGGGGGAAATATTTTCAAATTGGGGCCAAATCAAATCTTAAGGAAATGTGTAAGAGAATATGAGGTATTTGATATCCTCTCAGCATGTCACGATGGACCTTGTGGGGGTCATTTTGTTGATAAGAGGAAAACCTTTAAATTTTTACAAGTTGGTTACTATTGGCCCACTTTACTTCAATATGCAAGGAGATACACCACTAGATGTGATGAGTACTAAAGGATGGGAAAACCCGCACCCAGGGATGAAATTCCCCCTACAACCTCAAGTGGCCTTAGATCCATTTGACAAGTGGGGCATGGATTTCATTAGGCTAATTGATCGCCATCAGGACAAGAGAGCTAAATCATTATGTGCACTGATTACTTGACAAAGTGGGATGAGATAAAGGAAGTCAAAGACAAAACTGAGCAGAAAGTGGCTGAGTTTTTAATAAAAAACATCTTTTACAAGTTTGGGTATCCAAGCGAGGTAGTCACCAATCAAGGAGCATAGTTCACATCAAGTTTGATTGAAGATCTCATGAGGCACACCATATCAAGCACAATACATCCACTTCCTATCAACCTCAAGAAAATGGGAAAGTATAGGTCACAAATAGAGCATTGGAGAGCATCCTCACCAAGGTTGTTAGCACCAGTAGAAAATATTGGGCAGAGAGACTAGTAGAGGCCAATTGGGCCTACAACACCACTTGGAAAACCACCACTAGATTCACTCCATATGAATTGGTTTATGGGAAGAAGGATTTGTGTTTGAATATAACACTTTGAGGATGAAAACTTAGTTGGGCTTAGAATTCACTATAGCACATCAAGAAAGGCTACTCCAACTTAATGGCTTATATGAGTTCAGGATGCAATCTCTCCTACACACTGAAGTCATACAACTGCAAAGAAAGGTATGGCATGATAAGAATATCAGGGAAAAGACTTTTCAAGAAAGAGATTAGGCCCTGTTATATGATTCTAGGCTCGAATATTTCAAAGGGAAGCTAATGACAATATGGTTGGGTACATATCTAGTAAAAATATGTCATGAAAATGGATCTTTCCATATCATAACCATTGATGAGTAAGGTATTCCCTTACTTGTAAATGGTTATAGGTTGAAGCTATATAGAGGATCTTTATCCAAGGAAGAATTTATTAGTTCATTCAATAGAGAATTAAATGTGATTGGGAGTTTGACAACTTCTAGTCGACATAATTCTTATAAATTTGAAAAAATAATAAAATAATAAAAAGGCTTAGGTGAAAACCTTTTTGAGGCATCTAAGAGAAACTCTAGGGCTGAAAACCTCTCTAAGGCATCCAAGGAGAGAAAAAAAAAAAAGGAGAGAGAAGAAAAAATAAAGGCCTAGGTGAAAACCTCCTCTTAGACACCTAGGGAAGGCATGCAGGTTGAAAACCTCCACAGATGAAACCTTGTTGTTTCAAAAAAATAGAAAACAGGAACCCAAGGAAGAAGCTTACATCTTTCTTGCTAAGATTTTTCTTCTTTTACATGACTATAAATAGTTGGTATATTTTATAGCTACATGATAAAACCTACAAGCTCTTATCCATCCTTTCATCCATACACCTCATCTCCATACTCTCCACTCATATAACCATCTCTCTCCACCATCCAATCAACAAGAAATTTGAATTTCACCTCCTCACCGTGATGCTGGAGGAGGGACCTATATTGCTACAATAGGTTTTATAATGTTATAGGAGGAGAGTATGAAGCTACAGAAGAGGGATACAATGAGAAGAATGACCCAAAAGGCCATTATTCCTCTAGGAAATGATTAAGGGGATCCTCCAATGATTTACTCATCATCCATCCATCACCCATCCACTACATTTCACCAAAACTTGCTCAAAATTCCCACTTTGTCCTACCTTTAAAAAATACAGAAGCCATAATTTTCTATTTTTCAAATGTCTACACTACTTCTTCATGAATATAACCTTATCCTCATGGATTTTCACCATATACCTCAACAAAATCATGCAAAATGAATACTTCAAGGGAGGATGAAAATACTTCTACAGGGATAAAACTCCTTGTTAAAGATCCATTTCAACACATCACTCCCATCATTCAAATCAGTACCATTAGGGCTCATCAAACCCTAATTCAGTTGTTACATGACCTAGACAAGTCATCACTTTGAATGCCTCCTTCCATGAGAGTTTCTTAGCTTGAATCCCTTTAGAATTGCCTCCTTGAGGGACCAACGTAGCCTTGGTTAGGGTTAAGTGCACTTCAGTGTAGGTAGGCCCATGCCAGGATGCTTTCCAGAGCACTTAGGCCCACTTTGGCCTGCGCTGAGTGAGTTTGAGCGAAATCATCATAGGGTTCTGGGAATATTCTTATCTTCTAGAGCCATCTAGAAGATTCCCACACTTATCATCTCCTATGAGCTCGAAATTGGATAGGGAATGAGTTAAGTAACCTCCTATCCTCTCATCCCTTCCTCCATGGAAACTAACTCTAAGTTCGGAAGGCCATTCAATACCCTCATTTATGACCAAACCTCCTCCATTTTCCTATAAATTGAGCACTCATCTAAGTGATCGCATGGACTTTGAGAATTTATAAGGAGATATTGTTGGTGTGAGGATTGAGATTGTAAGCAAGTATTTTTATGCTACCATAGTGTTGTGCTATTGATGTGATGTTGGTTGGAACCCAAGCTAGAAGAGTGACAATGGATTAGACTTCATGGTTGTAATTCTTCCTTCTACTTAATAAAGTTGTTTACACCTTTTTTTATATGCTTATCTTGATATATGATGTTTATATGTGTGAATATATCTAATTAGATTTACTTATAGTCAATAGATCTCTTGCTTTGATTGGTTCTCTGTCTTCTGTTTATGCTTGCAGGTGCTTTTTGAGCGAGTTAAGTTCAAAGAGGAGTGACGAGAGGCATACAAAGGAGACAAAAGGAAAGTGAAAGAAAAAGTTGGTCATTTTTTCCCTTGTCTTATTTATCGTATATAGTAAAAGGATAAGTGCTTTAAATATGTTGTTCTAGGTATAATTGCCTACCTAGGGAATTAGTATTTATCCGTAGATGCAAAATTCGTCATAAACAATTGGCGACTCCACTGGGGAACGATCATTGTTTTGGTAGTTTACCTTCATCCTAGTACACTCTAGTAGACCTCACTTGCTTCCACTGATCTTTTTTCAGCCTTTTTGAAGTGTTTTTTGGTGAAAAGAGTGTTTGTAAGCCCCCAGGATGGCCTCTCTGGCAGCAATGCAGGTTTGGTCTAGAGACAGAGCACTACAGAGCACCCTTAGCTTGAGGATAGTGCTCTGAAGTGCATTGTCTCCCATTCAAGGCTGCGCTAATCCTCCTTAGGATAAAAATCCTTCCTTTGAGTTGATTTTTTGAAAAATTTCCTTTTGTTTCTACTTGCTGAAAGGTTGATGATGCTTGTGTCTCTGAAATCAATTTGTGTTTCCTTTGCCAACCCTACTTTCTCCTTGATTTTTTAGTGTTTCTTAAATGATTTATTTATCACTATTAATTCATTGTCAAAGTTATTTTATAGTCGATCAGTTTTTTCGGAAAATAAAGTGTTGTAAAGTCTTCATTCAAAGAAAAAAAAGAAATTGTAATAAAGTCTTCGTTTCTTGTGAAAAGTACTGATTGATTGTATGCGGATCTAGTTTCTTTTTGTTCATCTAAACACTAAAGGGGTTGAAAAGAAAAACTTTCATTGTGCATATTGTAGTTTTTGAATGCTTGATAGGAATAGCTAGGTAAATTGCATTAAGTGTGCTCTTTGCTCTTTGTCAAAGATATGATTTCTCTATCCCTTACTAGCTACGATTTTCATTGTCAAATCAAATAAAAAGTTTGTTTCTCATGATAGTTGCATTCTAGGAATTGCAAACATACATCACATGGTGAACCTTGAAAGGAAAATTCTTAACATGATCAACTTAAAATTATCTCAATTAACCTAATGGAGCATTGTAACCTAATGTAAAACATTTAGAGGTTCTAGGCTAGAGACGTGTTCTGACGTCGTAAAACATAGCAGCTATTGCTAACTTGTCTGAAATACATTGGTGATACCTCATTCCACATACATGAGTATATCGTAGCTCATCCACGTATCTTCAGGTATATAGGGTGGTGTTACAGTACAGAATGTATAAGGGAACGCTCTCACTGTGCGGTTTCGCATTAGACAACGCTAATACGGATTGGGCCTCCACGTACTTTCGGGTATATATGGGAGGACAACACTAGGTTTCTATCCATCCTTAGGTAACTGAGTCGGCCACCTTGTACACCACACAACATTTGGGGAGATTGCCTACCCATACTTCTCGGTTTGCTGAGAGGTATTCTGCAGTTCACAGTTACTTGGTAATCCTTTTGCCTAGATTATCCCTCTTTTGTTTTGTTATGTTATTTTGATTAAAATAAATTAATTGACCGCAGATAACATCCTCCATGACACTCCTTAGTTGATCTTAGGTTGAGACATATGGCAACAACTTTGGAACCCACCAATCAAGGAATTCCTTTTGATGGGAATCCTAGTCCTTTTCCTTCTTTTGGAAATATGGGTGCTCCATATATGGCTACATTATCCCTTCTGGGATTTACCATTGGCTTGCTAGTATGGTTGTTTTCAACCTCCTTGGTTCAAAATGTTGTGATTTCTCCCTAATCGAGTACTCCTCCACCTAGAAAAAATCAACCTCCATTTGATCCTAAAGAGAACTTTGCCTTCTTCATCAGTTGTTTCTTCCTCCCCTTCTTCCTCTTCGCCTAGGGAAAGTATTGGCACTAGTAACAAGGTGGCTAAGAAGAAGAAGAAGAAGAAAATTCAATAGGGGGGAAATCAAGCAACTATTTCTTTGAATGCAAATTCTGATGAGAAACCATCTGATAAGCCTCACAAAGTCCGATATCCTTGCAAACTTTGTACGGGGGACCATCTTCGTCGAAATTGTTCTGGTATTCCTTAGATCTTAGAAGAATGGTCTTCTCATTCACATCATCCTATGTCATCAACTTCTGGAGATCATGTTGGTGACACACCATCATGTAGTGGTAGTAAAGTTCATGGAAAGAAGGGTAAAGTTAAGTTTCCCTGTAGGTTATGTGAAGGGAATCACCCAATTTACCTTTGTCCCTATCTGGATGAAGCCAAAAAAGTGTTGGATAATTGTCCTACTTCTCTGCAGTGACTTTCATCTTTTGTTACAGGAGACTCTCCCTTAATCCTTCACTAGTTGATTAAGTGACTAACCCAAATCAACAGTCGATTGAACCCACTCTCTCTGAATGTGAATCCCATGAGTCTATACCTGACCCATCACAGGTCGAGGAAACAGTTGACCTGATCTCACCTTCGGTTAATCGTACCTTTCCCATAGAGAGTGAGTATGATACCACTTAGGTTCTTTTCATTTCTTCAAATTCCAATGAGCTTGGAGGCAACCCTCCTGTTCCATCAAGACATGAGGAAAATCCTCCTGCTCTCGTAACTCAAGGGGGTAATTATCCTGTTCTTATGGTACCCCCTCCAAGTAGTCTGGTCACTTCCCTTGATTGGAATCGACTAGAAGGATGTCGTCTTCCTTCTTATGTGCCTTTCCAGATCATAGTACAGGTTTGTAATATGATTGTACCTGGAAATATTATAAATGAAGGTGCATCTGTGAGTATCCTTTCCTCTACTGCTTTGCAAGCACTCGGTTCGCCGCCACTGGTGCCTATTACCCAGAATCTGTTGCCTTTTAATAGAGGAACCAGTCAACCATTAGGGATCCTCCCTCAGTTGCCTATTACTTTGGGAGGAAAAATTGTTTATCTCAATGTCATGGTAGTGTCGGGCCCTTTAGATTACAATTTAGATCTTGGGCGTGACTATGTTTATGACATGGGAGCTATTGTTTCAACACTTTTTTGAGTGATGCATTTCCCCCATGAAGGCAGAATTGTCACCATTGACCAACTTTCATTTCCTTGTCCAAATATGGCTTCCAGTAAACCATATTCCCTAAATGGTCCTTTCCATGGTCAACCTTATGTGGCAAACCACGGGTTAATTATGTGGTAACCCATTCCATGCCTACATCAACTGACGATCAATTCCATAATGTTGTGCAGTATATACTAGGGGCATTGGAACCAGATCTCTCTAAAGTTCTCCCATCTGATGAGAACCGCTTAGAAGTCATGACCTCTTATGAGTTGTGAACAAAGGGTATGTGGATAGTTCCTTGTCTTGTGTCAACCTCGTTAAAAAATGAAACAAAGGGTATGAGGATAGTTCATTGTCTTGTGTCAAGCTCGTTAAAAAATGAAACAAGGAATATGAGGATAGTTCCTGGTCTTGTGCCAACCTAGTTAAACAATGAAACAAAGGAATATGAGGATAGTTTCTTGACTTGTGCCAACCCCATTAAAAGATGAAATAAAGGAATATGAGGATAGTTCTTTTATTGTGTCAACCTCATTTAAAAAATGAAACAAGTCCCAGAGCATAGTTCCTTGTCTTGTGTCAAGCTCATTAAAAAATGAAATAAGTAATATGAGCATAGTTCCTTGTCTTGTGTCAAGCTCGTTAAAAAATGAAACAAGTGTTGCGGGATATTATCCCCTAAGGCTCTTGGGTGGAACCCTAGCAGACGGAAAGTTGTCTAAGTCAAGAAACATACACACACACAGCCATTTATGATATAAAAAGCTACTTCTAGCGTGAGAAGGACATACCTGAGGTCCTACGTTTGGGTAGTTACTCAAGGGTGCAAACCCTTCTTCACGTCCCTTCCGCTCCTTTGCCCTGTAAAAACAACAATTCCAAAGATTGCAGCAGTATATGGACAAAGATTTACATAAAAAATGATCTTT
>APFE031715815.1:0-19363 GCA_000404065.3 Pinus taeda
TCTTTCCTGACCGATACATAGGTGTTGTTAGTAGATTTTACGCTTTTGTTTGCTCTCTTTTGCTTGTGCAGGTGTTCGTCCGCGAGGATAGCGGGGAATTGTGATCGGCTGGAGCGAAAGAGCGAGAGGAGTATCTCTTCGACAAACAAGCGTTGGAATCCAAGTAGGTTATTCTCACCCACTTGTCAATTGCAACTAGGAACCTGCGGTGTAGCATTATTCGATTGTTGCTAGACCCCTGTTGGGCTAGTAGGGATCGCCTCTATCCGTAGAGGGGATTTACCTATACAACAATTATTATTCAGTGATTAATTTGTTGATTCAGTTAGTTCAATGATTTAGTGAGTTGATACAATTATTGGTTTTAGAATTTTTATATGATATTATGTTCAATTGATGGAAGTGGGTGCAATTTGAAAATACGATGAAAAGTGTGGCCTACAAGTTTGATTTTTTGAGTGAGGTAGATCCAATATGAAATATTATGAAACGTGGTCCACAGAGGTGTTGATGGTTGAATTATTCATTGAGGAAGTCAAAGCTTCCCTCCAGTAGTAGTTTGAGAATTTGTACAAGGGGTAGAATCTCCCTTCTGGTAGGAGCCGATAAATGAGATCAAGGGGTTGGAGCTCTCTTCTAGTGGGTGCTGGAGAATGAGAAAAGGTTGTAGCCTTCTCTAGGTGGATGTCTACGTAATGGTATGAGCCCGCGTCAATATAAGATTGTAAGATGTTTTACTTTATAATAAAAGATGAAGACAAGGATGATGACAACGGTGGTTTTCTCCCACATTGAGTTTCCACCTAAAAATCCTAGTGTCCTCATGTGTTGTTGTGTTTCTTATGTGTGATGATTTATTCTGTTCTTAATGATCATGGTTGTTGTTTAATTAAAGGCTAATGAAGTAATGATACATTGGTTAAAGTTGAACAGATGATGAAATGAATGAAAAATTAGTTAACTAGATATATGTTATTTGTATTCATCACAGTTGTGCACATACATTGGTGTACTGAATGACTATAACTTACATAAATCTAAATAAAAAATTAAAAGTTGAACTTTGTTTAAAATACTAATTCACCCCCCCTCCCCGTCTCAATATTTTTCCTAACGATATATATATAATATATATATATTATATATAATAATATATATATATATATAATATATATATATATATTAAACAAAAATCATGTGGTGGCAAAGTCCAAAAAAACAAGGGCACTGACATTGCCACCACGTGAATCTTGTCTTTTATATAGTCCATCACATTTGTTTAACTACACTTTTAATATTTTGAAGTGCCAGTGTAAGAAGATGGTTGAATCCCTTTTTATATTAATTGGAGTTGTCTTTAAGTGGCAATTTTTGGAGTTTCCGCTGGATTTCTCGGAATCAGACCAAAAAATATGTGGTGAAATCTTGATTTGTGTTATTTAGACTAGTTTTTTCACTACATATATGGATTGAACACCCTAAAAGAACCCCTGGGGAATTTCAATTGTGCAGACTTCACCCATCAAACTTGATTTCTGATCGGAATTGGACCAAAAAATATGTGGTGAAATCTTGATTTGTGTTATTTAAACTGGTTTTCTTACTGCATGTATGGTTTAACACCCTAAAAAAACCCCAGGGAACTTCAATTGGGCAGATTTTACCCATCAAACTTGTGATTTCAATGAATCCCTATAAAATTCTAAACAAATTAGATAGGAAACTAAACAAGAAAACTTTTCAAAAAGTCACACTTAAAGACAACTCGAAATTGATTTTAATAAAACATATTTTATATTATTTATATCAAATGTGTTAAATATTACTATTTTATTCTTACATATTAAAATTAAAATAATATAAAAATTTTAAATAATATATAAATATTTTTACATCATTATATATCTCATAATGAAAGATAATAAGTGATAATGAAAAGAAAAAGTGTAATACAATAGATTCAAAGAATAATAATAATATATCCAACATAGTTATATAGATAAAGAATAGTAGTTAATATATTTAATATAATTTAATTTTTTTCCCAACGAAATATTTGGGCATATCCCCTAGAAGTGATCACTCACCCCAACTTATTAGTAGAGCCTAACCTTGAGGGAATCAAGGAGAACTAAGCCCGGGCCCTCCCATTAACGAGGAGCTAACTCTCAGGGCTAACATTCATCACGGTTAAAAAATAGTGAAAATAGTTTCACTAGTAAAAAGTTATATAAATATTTCGCTGATAGGTATATATATGAACTTTAGATGGAAGGAGGTTTGTTGACTTTTTTTCTTTCTTTTTTAATTGAGGGCCTAGATTAATTCTCAAGGGAATATGCTCAACATATGCTTCTTCTTAATCCTTATCAACGGTTGTAGTGTATTACAGAGTTTGTTAGGTTGCATTGACTTTTAATAAATTTAAAATTTTAGATTTGCACCACGTGGCTCCCCACCCACCAAATTCTTTGGGATTTGAGATCATTCAATTATAATAAGTTCCTCATCATTATTTATAACATTCATTTATATATAAGCAAAGTTTATTTAGAAAAATGGTCCATTACTTTTATTAAATTTAAAAAATTATATTTGTGCCACGTGACTCCCCACCCACCAATTTCCTAGGGATTTGACATTATTCCAATTTTAAGAAGTTCCTCATTATTATTTATAACATGCATTTATATATAAGCATAATATATTTAGAAAAATGGTCCATTACTTTTAATAAATTTAAAAAATTAGATTTGTGTCATGTGGCTCCTCACCACCAATTTCCTAGGGATATAAGATTATTCCAATTCTAATAAGTTCCTCCATGTTAAGATTATTACAATTCTAATAAGTTCCTTATTATTATTTATAACATTCATTTATACATAAGAAAAAATTATTTAGAAAAATGGTCCATTACTTTTAATAAATTTAAAAAATTATATTCATGCCACATGGCTCCCCACCCACCAATTCCCTAGGGATTTGAGATTATTCCAATCCTAATAAGAAAGAAGGAAAAAAAGATATAGCCTATGGGACATAATGCTTCTTCATCTACTTGATGTATTCAGCCCTTTTCTGTGAAGCTTCAAAATAAATGCTCCCAGCTTCTCGATAAACCCCTCGCTAAATAGATTATCCCAAGAGCTAGTTACCAGCATATCTGCATAACTTTCCCTGTTGTCTTTGAAGGCCTCACATTCTAAAATGAAATGTTTTTCCATTTCCACTTTTCCATAAGAACAAAAAATGCATACCCTTTCCTCCCACACTTCCTTTGGCCTTTTCCTATGCCCTGTTTCACAATGAAGTTGATGATAATTAGTCCTTAACTGAGAAATAAGAATTTTGGCTCTCTAAGATATATTGGCCTCTATGTATGCTTTTGGTTGAAGACTATGAGTGGGATTAAACACTTCAATATAGTAATTTTTCTTTCTTCCTAACTTCTTATCCCAAGTATGCTTGTGGAACTTTTCCATAACAATCTTTTTTATATCTTTGTTGTTTATGGGACACGCATTCAAGCAAATACCCCATTTACTAAACCATTTGTTATTTTGTTGCATCCAAGTCTTTTTTCTCTTGCACAATCTATCATTCAAGACAACCTTAGGCCATCTACCGTCTTCCATTTGCTCAAATTTTTTTACATACCTTATGACTCGCACCATAGCAATTGCTTCAATAGGAGCAACCCCTGTTTCTCTTAACAAGATATCATAAGGAACTGCACTTTTAATCTTAAATTTGTTTGTAATCAAACGCTTCTGAATTTTCTTAATTTTTCTCCACTGCAGGTCAGATGTACAGTTCACCCATAGTTCACAACCATAGAGAATCACCAGAATCACTAGAAACCCAAAAAGAGTTTGAGTGGTTTTCCAGTCCCATAACTTTAACTCTCTACACCTATTTTGAAAAGCATAAAATGCTTTCCAACCCCCCCAAAGTTCTTTTCTTTCTGCAACCATTCCTGCTTAGATTTTTGTTGAAGTCAATTATGAGGTATTTTTAATATGCAGCTTCTTCGAGAATGTTGCCTTCAAAGTAGAAACTTATGTTGGTTATGTTTTCTTTTCTTAGAGAAGACCACTACTTTTGTTTCGCTGATATTGACTTGCATCCGCACACTAAGTTCCTCCATGTTGAGATTATTCCAATTCTAACAAGTTCCTCATTATTATTTATAAAATTCATTTATATATAAGCAAATTTTATTTAGACAAATGGTCAATTACTTTTAATAAATTAAAAAAATTAGATGGCTCCCCACCCACCAATTTCCTAGGGATTTGAGAATATTCCAATTCTAATAAGTTCCTCCATGTTGAGATTATTACAATTCTAATAAGTTCCTGGTTATTATTTATAACACTCATTTATATATAAGCATAATTTATTTAGAAAAATGGTCTATTACTTTTAATAAATTTAAAAAATTAGATTCGTGCAATGTGGCTCCCCACCCACCAATTCCCTAGGGATTTGAGATTATTCCAATTCTAATAAGTTCCTCCATGTTGGGATTATTCCAATTCTAACAAGTTCCTCATTATTATTTATAACATTCATTTATATAAGAAAAATTTATTTAACAAAATGGTCCATTACTTTTCATAAATTTTAAAAATTAGATTTGTACCACGTGGCTCCCCACTCACCAATTTCCTGGGGATTTGAGATTATTCCAATTCTAATAAGTTCCTCCATGTTGAGAATTTTTTTTTTTTTAACAAGAACGGTTATGATTTTATATTTTCCAAAAAAGAAAGAGGATCAAGCTCCTACTACATTTGATGTTGGACAGAGTCATGCAAAAGGATAGAAGGTTGGGAATGCAGTCCCGGAAACCTTTAGGCATGATTCTCAAAATTCCAGAGATTCCTATTACTATTCTAGCATATTTCCTTACAAACTGAGACAACAATAAAATACACTTGCATAACATACTTCTACAACACTTAAAAGCTATTTAGTATTTGGTCATTGATTGGTCTTTCTAAGACCTCTACTTGCTGCTCTAGTAATTTGAATTTTCTCCCTCTTGGTTCAACATAATGTTTTTGAGATAGGTGATCTTCTCCTCCATGTGAGTGCATTTGTTACTGAGTGAAGTTATTTCTGCCTTCTGGCTCTCCAATTGTCTCTTCAGATAACCGTTCTCAGCCTTCATTTGAAACCTCAGATCTTCTATTGTCTCTTTTATCTTGTTGATCATAAATTTATTGGCTCTGTAGGTGGCACAATTCTCATTTTGAGAGGCTCATTCAACTGGATTTAAATCCATTTATGGGAGATCTTCAAATTTCCTTTGAAAAACAATTTGATTCTCTGTGTTGTGTTGATGCTTCCTAATATCTCTTCTTGAAAAGAGCCCTGCTAAGGTTCCCCTGCCCTTGTTAGATTGACACCTTTGATTCTGCATGTTGTGGCCTCATTGTTTTGTGTTCCCTTTAGAGAAGTAACAACCTGTTGGAATGAACAAAAACAAGAATCAGAAAGAGAAGATCTTATCTACACAGACAACCAAACAATGGGATGAAAAGAGGGGGCCAGAATTAAGATGAGGGAAACGCAAGCACTCACAGTGCAAACAAAACATAGAATAATGCGTCACTAACAAATTCAATGCAATAGGAAGGGATGGATCAGCAAACTGTGCACAAGGAGTGGAATTGCACTGAGATGATGTAGGAATGAGATTAAGTGAGGAGCCCCGACTACTTTGATGGGTGATAGAGCCAGAGAGGCATGGAGATTGATGGGAGAAAGGATTTGCAGGATGAGTGAAGATAAGACTGATAATGAGAAAGGAATAGGAAAGCTCGAGATATATAGGAGAGGAGAGAGAAAATGGAGGACCAAGCTGCTTACAAATCGTGCATACCTGGAGGAACCTGATTGGCTTTAAGTTGTAGATCTTCGAGCTGTGGCAGAGGTAGGATGTGCACAGAGATTTTCGTTTGGAATCAAGGGACTTCCATGCTTTTTCAAGGAAGAGAATATCTTTGCTGAGATTCATCATGATACTGCGAATTTTCTTTGTATTGAACTTCAGTTTGTCATGGGAAAGTGTGATTTTTGTCATGATTTTCATGGAGGATCAAAGCACTAAGGAATTGTTCTGTGATACACCTCCGCATTTTCTCTTGTTTCTCCTTCGAGCCTGGACACTGCCATATTTGCAAAGTGGTTCGATGTACTATTTTCTTCCCACAGTATGTGCTTGAAAATGATATTTCCTAGGCCTGCCAGATTGTGCCTTATTCTTTAAAAAATTCGATGCATGTCAGCATTTGGGGAACTTCTTCTGCTGACCATTGCTTCGATTATAATTGTTGAATCCCCCATAATTATTGGATCTCTGATCTTCTTTTTTTAAGGATCTTGGATCCCATTAGCATACTATATGCCTCTAACTTTTTGTTGGAGGTTTCCCCCAACCCCCACTCGTAGGTGACCAAATTTCCCCCCAGGCTCAATGATGTTCCCTCCTGCACCTGCTCTGCCCAAATTATTTTTGGAGGCCCCATCGAAAAAAAGACAGTGCATATACAAGTTTCCTTTCCATATTATGAATTCTTCCTTGTTTAGTCTGATTTTCCAGTTCTGGATTAAAAGGTCTATCATTGGGACTAATATTACAGTTATTTCTTATGATTGCCCTACTGATCCAATTCCTTTCTTCTTGCTGGAGTAGACTACTGTCAATTGTTTTTAATCCTTTCATATTTAAAAATTCAAAGGTGAGTCCCCAAGTTTTTGACAAGGCTCTTCCAATTTTTGGTACATGTTCTTTGAAAATGATTTTGTTTCTTGAGAGCCATATCTACCAACATAGGAAAGAAGGGAGACGTTCCCAAAACATTTTAATGGTTTGCTTATTCTTCAGTGAGTAAGGATAGTTTTTTTTTCCATTCAGTAAAGAAGTTAATAAAGGTTCTGGAGAAGTTGAGATCCTCTTCCAGGGGACGAGAGAGCTACTTCCAACATTCTCTAGTGAATGGACAATCCAAAAAAATGTGTTGAATAATTTCTTCTTTGTTTAGGCACATTGGACACCTTGACGGGCCAGGGAATCCCTTTCTTTTAAGGTTTTCAGCAGTGAGGATTTTTCCTTTTAGGAGGGTCCAACTGAATATTTTAACTCTAGGGAGACTTTCTGTTTTCCATATGGATTTCCATGGTGTCCACACTTGTTCATTTTGCTGAGCTTGTAGAATGTTATATCCAGAATTGACTGTGTAGACACCTCCACTAGGATCCCATATGATTGTGCATTCATCCTCCATGCTTGTTGGGGTTGATCCTTTGAGGTGGTGCACTAAGAGATCCCATTGGCTTTTTAAATTTGGAGGAAGATTAAATACATGGCAGTCTTTCCAATTCCTATTTTCCCAACGAGAGATAGAGTGTAGAGAGATTATCCCCTTGGCCTGCATCCAATCTTTTATCCCTTCACATCTTGGAAGAGATGTTAAAGGTTCCTCCCCCATGATTCAATATTCTCATACCTTGATATTTTTACCATTTGTGGGCATATTCGAAGTGGGTATGCTGATAGTAGGTATCATTTTTTTAACTAGCTTCCAAACTTGTGTGCATGGCCTTATTGGGACATTTTCAACCAGTAAGTGTGTTCTTTGATGGTTCATGTACTTTGAAGCCAAGGTTTGTTTCCACGAGCTATCCTTACCAATTATCATTCTCCATATAATTTTAGCCCCTAAGGTAATCCAGACAGCCTTATAGATAAGCCTCCTTTCTCTTAGGGAAAGATTACTTAATCCCTTTTTACCAAACTGAATTTTTTGGTTTCTTTTTTCCCTCCCTGCCATAGAAAACCTCTGATAATTAATTCCATTTTTCTATGGATATTGGTCGGAGCTAGAATAGTGGCATATTGGTAAATTGGTAGCGCAGTGAGCATGGCTTTAACTAGTGTCACCCTGCCTGCCATGTTCAGCCACATCATTCCCAAACTTTGAATTTTTCCTTCATTTTTTCAGTTTGTGTGCTCCACAACTCAACCTTAAGATTTTCTTTAGATATGGGAAGCCTAATATAAAAGAAATGGTTCCAGTTTCACTGTATGGGAATCTAAAGAATCTGATATATTCTTTGCATGGTGCAGGGTGTAGCATTCCAGCCAAATATATGCATTTTGCATTATTTAAAAGACCACTTGAAACCTCCATAAAGTTGTCAAGTATTTTTTTGAATCTTTGGGTAATTATACATGAAGCTCTGCCCAACAACAAAGTGCCGTCAACAAACAAGGAATGATTTGTGCTTTTAACTCCATGAGAGATATGCAAACCTGTTAGAATTATTTCTCTCCTTCTCTTTTCCAGAGTTCTACTTAACGAATCAACCATTATTATATATAAGAAAGGAGAAAGAAGGCATCCCTTCCTCAACCCTCTATGACTTTAAAAGTAATCACTCAGTCTTCGTTTATCAATGGTGCTATCCATGGGCCCATTATGCAAGCACTCATTACCTCAATGATTTCACTTGAAAATCCAAATTTATTTAATACAACCATGAGGTAGGGGAGACTTACCGGTAAAAGGCATTGGCCATATCCAGTTTTATGATGATTCCATTTTCTTTTTTCAGCATGCTTGAATGGAGAGCTTCCTGGACCACCAGAACATTGCCTATAATTTGTCTGTTTGGTACAAAACCTCCTTGGTTTTCCGAAATAATCTCAGGGAGAAATTTATTTATTCAGTTGGCTATTATCTTCGTTATTATTTTATAAGAAGAGTTGCACAAAGAAATTGGCCAAAATCTGCTAAAGGTGGAGGGTTTAGCATCCTTTGGTATTAATGCCAGATAAGACGATTTGGTGGAGCCTCCCATTTTTTTTAACACATTTCTTATCATTCTTACTAAATCCTTTTTTATAGTATGCCAACATTTCCTGTAGAATGCTATTGTGAAACTATCCGGGCCCGGTGCCTTATTCAGGTGAAGGCTCCAAAGAGTTGCCTCTATTTCTTCTTCTCCAATTTCTTGCATGATTTCCCCATTTTTCCCATCACTTATCTTGTTTGGCACATGCTGCAAAAAGTTGTCATAATCTTTTATTTCTCTATTTCCTGTTAAAATATTTTTAAAATGTTTATGTGCCTGTTTTTTTAATTCCGTTACTCCTCTAATTTCCTGTCCATCTAATTGGATTTTGTTGATTTGATTGCTGGCTCTTCTAATTTTCATAGTATTATGAAAAAAAGGTTTTGTTTTTATCCCATGCTTTTAACCACAGGCTTCTTGACTTTAATCTCGCCTCTTCTTCTTCTTTCTTGTTCTCTCTATATATTTCCCAAAAAAAAACCCTTTTCCCAGAGATGATCCTCTTTGTCCTTATCCTTGTTTTCTTTTACCTCTTGAAGTTTCTCCATATTTTTTAATAGCTCTGACTTTCTTTTTTTATTTTGCTTTTCATTTTATTTAGCCCATATTTTCAATTCCTTTCTTAGATTTTTAAGCTTGGTTTCCCACGCATAATAAGGAGACCCCGTGACCTTTTGAGACCATACTTCTACTATTATTTTTCTAAATTCTTCATTGTTGTTCCATATTGGGAAATATCTGAATGGTAATGGGCCATAGTAATTACAACATGCTTGGAGATGATGTTGTCCTGTACCAAAATTCGGTCCAGTCTTTCTTTTCTATTGTTGTTTCCTACCCTTTTGTTATTCCACATATACTTACCATTGTTTGGAGGGATGTTTATTAGCTTGTTTTTTTCCATAATGTTTTCAATGGCATCCCTTGAGGGATCTGCATGGAAGGTCCCTCCAAATTTCTCCTCTATATTTAGGACAAGATTGAGATCCCCTCCCAAGGTTATTTTCCTGTTATGAATTTCGTTTAAGGTTTCTTGAACCGTATTCCAACATTGTTATTTTTCCCTAAAGTGATTAGGAGCATATATGTTGATGATTCAAAATTGCTCATTGGTAGTTGTCTCTTTTAGATCATTTCTAATCCAGTGTTGTTCCTTTGTTTGTCGTAGTAGTTCCCATTTTCCTTTCCTCCATAGTGTACAGATTCCCCTTGAGGCCCCTATGGGTTGTTGAGCTGTTCCTTCATAGTTTTTTAAATTTTTGATCATTTTTTCTGAGTCTTAGCAACTAGTTTTGGTCTCCTAAAGCATAAGGATATATGGGTTTTCCTTTACTAAAATATATCTTGCTTCATTTACTTTAAAGGGTGTTCCCAAACCACGACAATTCCAGGAGACCACAATCATTACTTATTTGGTTGATGGGATGAGGGACCTTTCCCTCTTTGATGATTTTGATTTGTCTCATTATTCCCGTAGATTTTCCCAAAAAAGGAATCCATAAATTGTTGCATTCCTAAAGCCATCTCTTTTACTGTTGCTTCATCTCTAATATTTTTGTTAGATTTTCTTCTTGCTTTCTTTTGGTGATCTAGGATTTGGAGAGATTCCTTCAATTGTTTTCTTGTCAGTATTCTGCCCACTGAGGGAGGAGGGGGGCTGCGATGGGATATAAGGATTGAAGCGGTGAGTGTATGGAAAGGGGAGGGGTGAGAGGGAGAGGAGGGGGATGAAGGAGGGATAGAAGGTTTATCAAGGGGTCCAAAAGGGTTGGGATTGTTGAAAGATGAAGGGATTAAGGGGGGATGGCTGAGATGGAAGAATATGGGGTCAGTTCAAGGTGAACCTGTGGATGGCTTGATGAGGAGATGGGTTGTTTATTTACCGATTTTTTCTTTTTGACTTGTTCCCATTTGGCTTCAGACTCTTCTATATTTTCACTTTCTAGTTTTTTTGGACATCTATTTGAAAAATGACCTTATTCATGACATACCTTGCATTTGAACGGGATCTGTTCATAGTCCAACTGTTGTATGTGTGTCCATTGATCTACTTTGATCTTTACTGCGTCTGGAAGTCCTTTCCCTAGATACACTTCGACACAAATCCTCGCACATGCATGCATGTTCTCTTTTGGTTCACATCTCTCAATATACTTCCCCACAACATTCTCGATGGCCTTGATCGATTCATCTCCTCAGCAATGGAGAGGGAGGTGTGCTAGTCTTACCCATATTGGCACAGCATTGGGAACATCCATTTCGATATCAAAGTCAAGGTCCATCTATTTAAGTATAACCCTCGCATGTCCATGAAGTATGGGAATTTTTTGAAGATTAAATCTTGATCTCCCTTTGTTTCAAAGTGAAAACTATAATAACCCCTTCCACAAAATCTTATAGAGATTTTTCTGCTTATTGAAGATGTCTAGTTTCTTTCAACCCATTTCTGAACCGAACAAGGGGATGGCCATAGTCCTGTAAACTAGCCAACAAATCCCCTTTATGCTAGAGACAGAGTCACCTGATGAGGAAGAGATGGAGGGAGTGAGCTCTCTAAAATATCTTCATGTTTCTTCACAATCTTGGATATTGACATCTGGTTTTTTGAGGACCAATGGCTGAGATCAAGGAAAGGCATTTGCATTTTCTTCTTGCTCAGATTGAACTCCTGGAGGTGGATCACCATCCTCTGGTGGATCCAACATCTCCATTGACGTAACAGGAGGCCATTGTGGGTGAGGGCAACTAAGATCTTCGAGCACACCAGGGGCAGGATCACACGCAGCTCAGTAGTAGTTCCCTCCATGTTGAGATTATTACAATTATAATTAGTTCCTCATTATTATTTTTAACATTCATTTATATATAAGCAAATTTTATTTAGAAAAATGGTCCATTACTTTTAATAAATTTAAAAAATTAGATTTGTGCCATGTGGCTCCTAGGGATTTAAGATTATTCCAATTCTAATAAGTTCCTCCATGTTGAGATTATTCCAATTCTAATACGTTCCTCATTATTATTTATAACATTCATTTATATATAAGCAAATTTTATTTAGAAAAATGATCCATTACTTTTAATAAATTTAAAAAATTATATTTGTGCCACGTGGCTCCCCACCCATCAATTTCCTAGGGATTTGAGATTATTCCAATTCTAATAAGTTCCTTCATGTTGATATTATTCCAATTCTAACAAGTTTCTCATTATTATTTATAACATTCATTTATATATAAGAAAAAAATATTTAGCAAAATAGTCCATTACGTTTAATCAATTTAAAAAATTAGATTTGTGCCAGGTGGCTCCATACCCACCAATTTCCTAGGGATTTGAGATTATTTCAATTCTAATAATTTCCTCCATATTGAGATTATTCCAATTATAATAAGTTCATTGTTATTATTTATAACACTCCTTTATATATAAGCAAATTTTATTTAGAAAAATGGTCTAGTATTTTTAATAAATTAAAAAAATTTGTGCCACGTTGTTATTGGGAAATCTAGTGTACACTCGGAGCTGCTAGTCCCACTAAGACAGGTAGCTATCTTAGAAACAAACAAAGTAAAACTACTTTCGCTTTCCTTTATGAGAAGTAGATAAGAGGGGAACAAAGGATACCAACCTCAATCTTGCACTTGGTTCCTTGCTTGGGTCCTTTCCCTTCTGACAGATCTTTGCCGCTCCTTCCTCACTTCAGAGAGCACCTGTAGAGTCAAAGTAGCATAACACTATCGAAGTACAGAGATATACAATCATAAAAAATATAGGACCAGATATATATTGACCACACAAATTCATATATCATCAAACATACAAGAATGTGGAGGAAAAATCGAATAGCTTTATTAATAAAAAGAATAGCGAAGAGGATTATAACCCATTGATCTGACCCAGCGTCATCCTCCTAGCATGAAAGCCCTTCTTCACCTCATGAAAAGCTTAGATCACCCAACACTATGATGTTCCACCAAGAAACCAACAACACTTCCTTACCAAATACAAGATTCCAACCTCTAGATCTTTGTGATGAGGGATCCATATATAGATGTTTGTAGGGGGGTGAGTCAGCTTCTAGGTTTTTGATTAGTGCCCTCTCTCTGATAGTTCTTGGTTCCACTTGGAGATTCATAATCTCTTACTCATCCCTGGGCGAATTCAGAGAGGCAAGTGTCATAGGAGAAGTTTCTGGAAGATTCCATGATAATCCACCTTGCAAACTGTCTCTACCATTTGTCTACTCTCGTTACTCACACCCTACAGAAGGGATTTCCAGTATGCATCACACTTTTTGCACTGAGCAAGTGAGATGCATCACACCCTTAGCACTGAGCAGTCTGTATGGTCCAGTTTTGACCAGTTCTGAGCAGTTTTCCATGGAGAACTTCTGGGAGATGATGTAATCAGCTGACCTTGCTCCTTTAGGGTGTGAAGCAACACTTTTAGGTACTTAGAAGCCCTTGGTTTATGGACATAAATGATTGGGGTTGCAGTGCCCAAAAATGTCTATAACAGTTGCCCCCTAAAGCATGGGGTAGTTAATATTTTGATGTCGGGTGAAATGCTTTATCATGAGGATCCGAGGTTTTTTTGAACTAGAAGGTGACCTGTAATAAGATACAATACAATACATTATCTTCATAATATTTTTCATGATCTAGCTGAGGCGAGCATTCACATGCTCAGCTTTATAAATTAATTTTCATGTACATAGGATAGACAACTGTCTATGTGGCAGACTGATGATTCGGATAGAGCCGTCATCCTTTGATCTGGATGATCATCTGTTCGGCAATGATGTACATTTGATGTCTTTATTTTCCTGAATATATCATAGCGCGGATGGATGAAACTAGATCCGGGGTCTTCAAACTTGTTCAATCTTCGCCCGGAGTAGAAGTCGGTCCATGTGAAAGATGTTCTGGAGTCGAACACGGAAAGACATCACCTGATTACCAGCCAATGATGTAAGCTGTTAACAAGCACGAGAGGAATCACCAATAATGATGATGACCCTCAAGGTACGACAGTATAATTCACGTGGCGTGAAAATGGGACTTGGCGTCGAACACCACGTAAAATCTTTCGGTCGAAGGTCGTTGATGTAAACTTGTTGCCGGAACTAAGAAACTTGCCATTGAGGTATGCAAGCTTCAAAGTACTAAAAGGGTTGTTCCTAGGTCGACTTCTTGGATAATGAGCTGATGTCGACAAGAAGTGACCTATCATAGGAGGGCCTTAATGAATGCCACATCTACGACATGGAATGGAATAAATGATTTTGTGGAGGTGAAAACGATCTGATGATATAAGGTTCAGGGTGGCGGTCATGAAAGAATGTATTGCAGCGGATGAGACACAGGTGAATTCTCTGGGCGACTTCTCTTGAACATATTGGCGACACTGAAATGGATTGGTAGCGTTAACCCCAAATATGGATGGTATGATGGACCAATGGTAATATGACCGGTGAACGGAATAACCCAACCTGACTCAAACATGGAGTGAAAGTGTCATGTTCCAGAGTGACTTGCTACCAATAACGTTTCTTCAAGTTTTCTTCCCAATTTTTCCCCAGATATTGCTAACCACTACCTCTTTATTTTTATCAAGCTTGAGGAGGATAACATATGATTTTTCTATAATTTTCCCTTTGGGCAAACCCGTCGCTATATTTTAAAGAGCCTAGCAACAGTGAAACTCATTCTCGTCCATATGGACAAGTTTGTCGCTATTGATTTTAACGAGATTAACGACAATGATAAATCGGTCATTTTTCAATTTTAGAGTGTCTGAAAAGGGACGAAAAGGAAACTCCAATAATCCTTTTTCGTCATATAATCCCTTAGGTCTGAAAAAGTATAAAATAATACGAAAGGGATGAATTTTCAATAGTTTTAACGAGTCGAAAAGACAAGCGCTCGATATTTTTGTGTAATAATCCCTCAGGTCCAAAAAGATTAAAATCTAGAGGAGGGATAGCACTTCCAGTAGTTTTAACGAGCTGGAGAGGCCAATTGCTCGACAATCTTTTCATATTTTACAAGTTAGATTAAAAGAGCTTAAAGGAGACTCGTTTTTTGAGGAACGAGTGATAATTTTAGGTAGCACCTGATTCCAGGTAAGGCTTGGAATTTTCCAATCACGGCAGTGTCACAAGGATGGATAACAAGATCACTCATTGTAGATGTTCCTCAAAAGGGTAAACAACCGAATGGAGGCATATGATCAGCTAAACAGAGTGGAGGTGATGATGAGAACATGACCAAGGCTCAAAAGCTGATGATAATGCATTCACAACGGTTATTTACCGGAGATTGGTTCATTTTTTAGTGAGCTTAAACTCTGGGGGAAAAATTTGCTCATTTCTTAGGTTTAATTTTTAACGAGCTTGAACTTCGCATAAAAACTGCTTGTGCCAGTCGTATAATAAGGACATCTCATCAATAGATTCCATTTTTATGGAGCTTGCACCTTTCAAAGCTTTGCTCCGTATCCTTTCGTTATGCAAGCTAGGAACGGCCAATCCTATGAGTTTAAAGGGTTTAGAATCTACAAACTAAGAAAATAAATGGTCGCTCTTCACTTGCATGCAAAAAGGTTTGCATGCCTCCAGGCATAGTGAAGTAGAGTTTCGAGGTTACCCTTCAATTTGTAGACAAAACATTTGTTCTATCGGGAAAGGCCTACCTTTTAACGGAGGTATATTATTCTAGTCTAACCCTATCTTCATATAGACAGCTGTCAAACCAGTCACATATCCTTCGCGGAAACCTACTCTATGCCCAGAGTTTTCCTGCCGAAGAAGGCCAGGGTGCATGCCACCTGGGTTTCAATCATGACCCCCGAATTACTCGCATTCTTCAGGTGGATGGACTGGAGATTGATGAGACATTCCTTGCGTGAAAAGACCATTTAGGGATGGCATTTGACTATTAGCTATGTGTGAGCAGGGGAACGAAAACTGGTCTACGAGCTGGACCACTCGCCCTTTATGCGGAAAACACATTACTTGAAAGAGTGAGGAGACAATGGTTCCCATGCTATAAATATAGTCGCGCCCAAGGATCAGATTATAATCTAAAGGTCTTTAGAGTACCATTACGTTCAGATAAATGGTTTTCCTTCTCAAAGTTATAGGCACATTTGGAAGGATCCCTAACGGTCAACTGATTCCTTTGTCGAATCCTGTCAGATTTCTCATCTCAGGCATAAGTGCTGGCGAACCAAGCGCTTTCCAAGAAGTTGAGGAAAGGATACTCACAGAAGCCCCTTCATCTATGATGGTACTGACCATGACCATTTTGTAAGCTTGTACAATGATTCAGAATGGTACATTAGATGGTAGACGGGGTCTGCCTAGTAGATTCCAATCGAAGGAAACGACTAGGTTGCTTGTAGATGGGACCGAATAGACGGTTGGATATGACCCTAACGAACTTCCTACCTACGGTAAAGGAGCGCGTAGATTTCCCCCATGTCCATCGAAGTCTGTGTTTATGAAAAGAATTTGAACGATGTCATACTCATTCTCTTCGGTGATTGTATCATCTGAAGATGGACCTTCTGAAGACATGACCAGGTTGACTGCTGCCTCGACCTTTTGACTTTCGTCTGGTGTGGATTCATATGGTTTATCTTCAATGATAGATGTTTCGACCGACCCCAAAGATGTGTCAGGCGGATTTTCAACTAGTGATGGACTCGGCAAGAGTTTCTTGTATCCAGGAGGAAGCCGTAGCAGTGAAGCAGGACGGTTATCCAAGACTCTTTTAGCTTCATCTAGGAAGGGACAACAGTGGACGACGTGATCGCCTTCACACATTTTACAAGGAAATTTACATTTTCTTTTCTGTCCAGAGACTTCACTTTCACTAGTTGATGGTGTAATTTCAACATGATCGTCAGAGGTTGATGACACCAGATTGTGCAAACGAGCTGACCAGTCCCTTCATATCCGAGGGATGCAAGGAAAATCCCAATGATAGTGGTATCCTTTGCAAATGACACATGGAGAATTAGGCTTGGGGGGTGTAGTGTGTTGATTTTCGCTAGACGATGCACGGTTGCCCCTTTTCACCTTTGGCTCCTTATTCTTCTTCTCCTTCTCCTTCCCTTTCTTCTTCTTCTCAGTTACTTGGTTTTTAGCTTTACCAGCTTCACCAAGCAAAGAGGAAGGAGGGGAGGGAGAAACAAGAGAAGCAGAAGGTTGGGGGGTAACTCTAGTATCATCTAGTTGCTGACTTGATTGTTCAGGAATCACGATGCTTTGAACAACAGAGGTCGAGAAGAGCCATATTGGCAAGCCGATTGACAATCCTGGAAGGGACAATGTGGCCATATGAGGTGCGCCAACATCTCCCCAAGAGGAGAAAGGACTAGGATTTCCTCCAAGGGAAAATCCTTGGTTGGTGGACTCCATTTTTCTCAACCTAAGACTAATGTGGGAATAGTGATATTATTCCGATTAAAATAAATTTTAGACACTTTGACACAACTTGCTTTTCAATTTTTAAGAGTCGAGAAAAAGCAAAAGATGACTCTAGTCGCCTTCGATTTTTAATGAGCCTGAAGTGACAAGTGCTCAGATGGACCTTTTCCTTTAAGGAGTCTAAAAAGGAATGAAAGAGACTACTCTAGAAATCTAGACAGAGGCATTAGCAAACCAATCTCAAAACTGCAGAATACTTTTTACGATACGGCAGTCAATCTTCCCGAATGCTGTGTTCAGTGCATTGCGACCGATAGGGCGGCAGACACGGCTTCCTAAGGATAAAGGATATAATCTATTGTGGTCTCCCAATATATACTCGATGGTACATGGGAGCACAAGTCCGCACTGGCACTTGTCGTCTCAAAGAGGAGGAATCACCCAACCAACAATGAAAGTGATAGTTATCAGGCTTCACGACGCCAGAATACTTCTCTAGCATAGACTTCTAAATGTTGTGCATTAGGTTCCAAAGTGTTTTTATGTTCATTGAATTTATTTTACAGTTGATCTTTCTTAAGAAATTTTCCTTTCAGGTTCACCACATGATGTAGATATACAATTCCTAAAATGCAATATAAGATGATAAACAATCGTTTAATATTCTTTTTGCAATGCAAATCCTAGCTACTAAGGAAAGAGAAATGAGATTCTTTTTACATGGAGCTGAGAGCACACACTAGATGCACTGTCCTAAATCAAATCAACAAGTAGTCTAAATTCAAATGCACATGCATGTATTTGTTTTTCACTTTCTTAATGTGTGAATGACATAAAGAATGTTGAGTACAAATCTGAATTATCTTTTCAAAGCTACAGTACTAACAAATTTCTCTTCAAAAATGAAAGGAAGATAATGACGACACTTTGCGATTTTCAATTAAAAACTGCTTTCGACACTTGAAAAACCACTAATTCAAATCAAATACAAGAGTAACAGTATAATCAACCATCAAGAATAATGGGATTCTTTTCTTTGAATAAAAACGACACTTGCGACACTTCCAAATCAGAAGACGACAGTTTGATTACGCTACTTCTTTGTAAAATAGAACTGTAAATGGCGCACAATACATAAAAACATTCACAATTATTTGCATGATGGAGGTGGAATGATGGAAAGGAAGGGGGTTTCCACAGTGGTATACTGATCACAGACATCAAATCTCCCGAATAAAGCTAAAGAGAGTGAAGAAAAACCAAAATATGAAGGCAAAATTAGCCTTTTCCCATCATCGCACCTGTAACACAAGGAAGCAGGGATGCATCTCACCTACTGCACATGGGAGGTGTGATGCATCCAAATTTCCTTGAAGAAAGGGAGCAATGGTACAGGGACAAGACTTTACTTGGATTTTGCTCACAGTTTGCAACTCAGTTCAGGGATTTAGGCTGAGCAAATGATAGTCAGTAAATAGAAATCGCTGATCTAATGAGTTTACTAGACCCACCACCAGGGCAATTAGGATGTTTGGAAATTGATTATTCAGTTTATAAACAAAATCCAGAGATAGAATGAAGCAACATTGATCTACTTTTCACTTGCATAGAAAATGCAGTTCGAAGGCTAGCTGGCTTAACTTCAGGCTCCGTCTGTAGTTTATAAAGCAAACAAATATAGACAAGCAAACAAGCTATTCACCCCCCCATGGAGTTGCCATTTTGTTATCGGGAAATCTAGTGTCCACTCGGAGCTGCTAGTCCCACTAAGATGGGTAGCTATCTTAGAAACAAACAAAGTAAAACTACTTTCACTTTCCTTTATAAGAAGTAGATAAGAGGGGAACAAAGGATACCAACCTTAGTCTTGTGCTTGGTTCCTCTCCCTTCTGACAGATCTTTGCCGCTCCTTCCTTGTTTCAGAGAGCACCTGTAGAGTCAAAGCAGCATAACACTATCGAAGTACAGAGATCTACAATCATAAACAATATAGGACCAGATATATATTGACCACACAAATGCATATATCATCAAACATACAAGAATGTGGAGGAAAAC
>APFE031715823.1:0-31315 GCA_000404065.3 Pinus taeda
GAGTCCAATAATGTACAATGATAGATGATCTAATGCCACTGCCCTTAGACAAATAAATAGCCCAATCAAAATTTGCAATCCTCCTCTCAATCAACAATAGTCAAATAGCCTTAACCATTGGTCAACACAACAACAAAACAATCCCTCTTGAGCTCGGTCAAAGTCAGAGTAGCTCGACCTTCTTTGGAGGTCAAATCGTAGCAAAAACAATCAACTTTGGAGCGGTCAAACCCAGTGAAATAAAAGATCAACTCCGAGTTCAAACAATCACTTCGAGCTCGTGGTCAACTGGCCTAGAAATCCTCGTAAATTGTGCCAATGAATGTGGCCTGGTTAAACAGAATTAATCCTCCAAAAATCTCAATCAAAACAGGTCAAAGGAGCCCCAATCAGTGTTGGTCAAATTTGGCTAAAACAAAAAATCAACGCCCAATAAAACTGTCCTCCAAAAGCTTGCACGTGAGAGATGAAACATGTTGCTTATAATTTGTATGACCCAATTAGATGAGGAGAGAGAAGAATGGTGTGTTGCGAATGTGCCAAAATGAAGTTGCAAGTCTCTTCTATTTATATGTGATGGAGGAGAGTCAATTTGTCCAACTTGACCCCAAGGCAACTTTGACAAATTGCACATGTGTGGGCTTGACTTCAAAAACATATTTCTCCTTGTCCAAATTTAGTGATCTTTAGGTCAATTTTGGTCCTCTCAAAAAGAGGAATTCAATCTAATAATCATCTTCTACAAATGAGTTGTCCAAAGTGGAATTTGGCCCTAGTTGCATATTTTAACAAAACTCCGCCCTTGCACTTCACAGAAAAGATCAAACATGAAGCATAGAAGTGCGTACTTTGACCAAGTTTGATTCACTGTTTTGGGAGTGTTTTTAGATGACTTTGACCAACAAGAGAGGTTGAGTTTCTCTCTCTTTTGATTGAGCTCTTTTGGGAGGATTTGATCAAACTTTGACTGCTATGGACATTTTGGTTAGGGCTAATTTGACTGTTGTTGAATGAGAGCAGAATTGCAGATTTGACAGGGTTGTCTTGGACAGTGAGTTGGCAAGTCAATTTTGACCGACTTTGTATTATTGTACTCTCTCTGTTGAGCATTTGATATATATAATAAGAAGAATTGATCAAGGGTTTTCCCCATCTCATCCTTGAAGCATTCTCATATGAAGAGTTAGATTGATAAGCCATCTTTGTTAAGCATCTATACCATTACCAACATTTTCCTTGAAGGCTTTAACTAGAAAAGCTCATCTTCATTCGAGAGCATTATGTTGGGAGGCTTTACGCGCGCTACCACACTACCTCTAAGGCACATGCCCCATTTGGATGTTCACCGGGTATGTCCTTTTAGGACTATTCTTATCATGGATTTCCAATCCTGAACCCTCAAAGAATATGTCGTCTTTGACTACTTTTGTCTTAGATGCCCTACCTTATCCTCAAAGAGTATCAATCAACAAATTCTTCTCCTGGATTCTACAATCCATAAGAAGTTCCAATCTCAAATGCTTATCCAATCCTTCAGACTCCATTCTTTCTTTATGGCTTTCACTAAGACTTACGACTGATAGTTCTGGTTTAGTGCATGACCCATAAAGACAAGAACTATCCAACATCGCTCCCTCTCAATTAGGGAAAAGATGTAAGCTTGTCTCTCTAATACTCAAGCTTCTTGTTTGGTAATGCGTTAGTCATAATATTTGCTACTTGTTGATCAATAGGTATGTACTGCAGCTCCATGACCCCATCTTGTACCAAGCTTCTGATATAGTGGTACTTATTACTTATATGTTTTGTCCCAACTTGAAACATCAGGTCTTTTGTCAATCTTATATAGTGTTCATTGTCACAATGTATATGTGTAGGGCTAAGTGGTCCTTCAAACCAATATGTTAATAACTTCCTGAGCTAAACAACATCCCGAGAAAATTCACTTGCAACAACATGCTTAGCTCCAACACTACTCAAAGCAATTGTATCCTGCTTTTTGCTCATCCATGAGATCATGGAAGGCCCTAGGTTGAAGCATCCACTTGTTGTGCTTTTTCCATCTCTATCTCACTGCTACCCCAATCTGAATGTGTATATCCCATGAGATGGATTTCATTACTAGTATATTGGAGGCAGTGATGTATGGTTCCACGCAAATATTTTAGGATATACTTGGCTGCATTCCAATAATCATGTTTTGGCTCCATCTGAAACTGATTGAGGACATTTACTCCAAAATAAATGTTAGGTCTTGTGATTACTAGATACATCAAGGACACAATCAACTGTCTGTAGCAAGTAGGATCCATCGGACTAGAGTCTAAACTCCTCAACTTCTTTAGTTGGTAATCATAGGAGTCATCATAGGCTTGACCAAGATATATTTCACTTGGCTTCTGCCAAACTTCTAGTCCCAAGTAATAATGCATTATCTCAAGATCCTTCATATCAAACTCAACTGCTAACTGCTTCTTGCATTCTTGAATTTGATGCTCTACACCTGTAACAAGTAGATCATCCACATATAAGAGTATGATGACTAGTTCACCCTATACCACTCAGATGTATAGGTTAGGATCTGTAGAACTCTTAGTAAAACCAAGTCTTAGTAGGTATGCATCCATTCTTGCATACCAAGCTCTAGGTGCTTGCTTTAAGCCATATAGAGCTTTATTTAGCGTGCAAACACGAGTCTCTCTTTGATTTTTTTTTTTTCAAATCCTTGAGGCTTCTCAATGTAAACCTTTTCATCAATGGTCCCATTCAAAAAGTTGTCTTAACACCCATTTTATGGATGTTCCATCCCATAGTAGCAGGTAAAGAAACAAGTGATCTTATTGTTGTATGTCTAGTTTTAGGAGCAAAAGTTTCTTCATAACCAATACCTTCTTTCTGTGAGAAGCCTCTTGCTACAAACCTTGCTTTGTATTTATCAATGCTCCATTTTGATAAATCCATTTTGAAGTGACTATAGATTTGTCACTTGGCCTAGGGATAATTTCCCAAACATCGTTCTTCATGATTGACGGGTATTCTTCCTGCATTGCATTCCTCCATTCTTGATGTTTAGTTGCATCTTCGTAGGAGGAAGGTTCAACTTCAATGAGCTTTGTCACATATGCAACATACCCATAATACTTTTTTGGTCTTTTGCTTTCTTTGAGTGTCCCAGTGTTACTTGGGAGCGGGAGCGAAAGCGGGGAGCGTGAGTGAAAACGGGAGTGGGAGCGACATTTTCAGCAGCTCTCGGTTTGGGAGCGAATTCTGGAGCGTTTTTACTATAATATATATAATTTTTTTCTTTTAATTTTTGATACATATATGTCAACAAAAACATGTAGAATGATGAATTAGATATAAAAAACATAAAAAAACATAGATTGATCATTGAACCATATCACATCAATCATCTAGAAGCTATAATCTTCATCAACCATGTCCACAAGTTAGTAAAATACATATTACAACTGCAACATATTGAGTCTCGTGAATCATGATTCATCAAATTCAATCTTAAAGTTTCAACTTCAAGCTTTCAAAATTGAAAATTCAATATATAACATTTATCATCATTGATCACCAAAGTTGTACTTGTAAGCTAAGTGTAACCATTACAACAAATAATATCTAACATGAAATGAAATGTTATAAAATGAAATGCAATGAAACAAATTTCAACTTTCATGAAGCATCATATTCATAATTCATTACTAATGAGTTATAATTGCCAACTTCGAACTTAAATTGTCATATATATTGTTAAAAAAAATATCATTATAAATATGAAAGAGTCAATAGTTATAAAAGCTACTAGAAACTAGAAAAGAGAAGTAAATCTAGTATCTATTTCTTATGCTTGGGCCTCTTGCCACCACGAGAAATGTCTAATTTTTTAGTCTTGTTGGAAAATTAGGATCTTTGTCACCCTCTAAGCATTAATATCCAGAGGTATCTTTGTGATTACCTCTGTATTTGTATAGGGATCTTTGTCATTAATATCACCCTCTAAGCATTAACATAAGATAGAAAAAGTATAGCATGTCAAGTCAAGATTTTGTTTGAGTGATGCGTACATTTTTAGGAGGGTCATGATAGAGGAGTTCGACAACCAATGTCATTAACATCAAGGTATAGAGGGATTGGTGCTTTTGATTAAATACAAGTTACATACCCTAATACATAACAAAATTCAATGGAAACATTGCAATTCCCCAATCTCGAAATACTGGAAAACTCATAAGTTTGCTGGATTTTGAATGAAATCTAAAATTCTACTTTCTCCATATGAAATCCAATGAGGCCGGAACCACTCTCAAACATCCTGAGTCATTTCATGGTAATGTTAAAAATTTAAGTAAAAGGATGAAAATGAAGATTAAGGAGAATGTCACTTTTACTTTAAGAATTTAACATTACCATGATAACATATCAATACTAAGGCCTAGACTTGATCATTAAGCTGTCCCACTAAAAAATTATTTGTTTCTTTCAAAACAAATTGCATTTCAAACATTGCTACAAAATTTTTTTTGCAAAAAAGGCAAAACGCTCCCAAAGCTCCCGAGTCGCTCCCACTCGGAGTGCGGATTGGGAGCGGGATCGAGGGGGGAGGGGCACTCCATGTGTCCTTTTGCTTCTTGTAGAGTAGCTCTTAACCAAGCAAAACTCTTTCAATTTTCTGGAACAATTACTCGTTGCACAAGCTTACTTGGACCTTTAACATCTTCTTCAGTAGATGTCTGATCTTGACCATCATTGTCCCTTGAGATATCTTCAAAGATAGGTATCTCTTCTTCATCAGAGTCGATTTAAACATCTTTTGACTTCTTGTAAGCTATACTTTCATCAAAGATGACATCCCTACTTACTTCTCTTTGATGATCCTCCTTAATATAGGTTCTATATGCCTTTGATGAAGCACTATACCCAACAAAGATGCCCTTTAGATTGGTAGGATCCAATTTATTTCTCTTGTAACTAGGTATATGTATATACACAGGGCACCCAAATATTTGAAGATAATTCACACTTGGCTTCTTTCCTATAAATGCTTCTTTCAGAGTCATGTTGTCAAGAATCTTGTGAGGACTTCGGTTCTGCAAGTAAACAACTGTCATACATGTCTCTCCCCACATAATTTGAGGGAGATCTTGATCATGTAGCATGGCCTTGACACATTTTTCAATTGTTCTGTTCTTCCTTTCAACCACACCATTATGTTCAGGATTACAAGGAACAATTATCTCGTTCTTAATCCTTTCATTCCTTGTAGAATGCTATTAGGTCTTTGGAGGTGTATTCTCCACCATTGTTGGACCTCAGAGTCTTGATCTTTCTCTCAGTTAGATTCTTCGCTTCATTTTTGAATTCTTGAAACTTCTCGAATACCTCATTTTTGTTCTTGAGGAGGTATAACTGAGTTTTCTTTGAGAAATCATCAATGAAGGTCACATAATATTGATGCCCACCAAGAAATTCTACTGCCATAGGTCCACATACATCTGAGTGTATGAGATCTAAAACTTCTTTAGATCGAGTATCACTTCTTGCAAATGTTTTCTTTACATTCTTCCCTGGAGCACACCCCTTACACGTCCCTTCATGATCTTTCTTCAATTCGGGGATGCCATTGACCATTTGACTTACAGATGGCAAAATCTTATAGTGAAGGTGTCCATACCTTCTATGCCATAGTTCGGAAGGGCTTACATCCAAGTGAACTAGGGCTTGAGACAGAGGTGTAAAAAGTCTATCTAATGTTCCGTTAGGAATCCCAATTACCTTAGCATTATCAATACTAGAGCCCTTACCCCAAACCAAAACCTTGCCATCAAGTAAGTTTTCTTCAAACCTGGAACATATAGGTTAATACTTCCACTAGACTCTATCTCCAACGAAGTAGATCCAATCTCTTTCACTGGATAGGTCTTCTTGTCTCCAAGTTCAATTGAATGATAGGTGGTTCCTTTTGATAAAGTTTGAAATTGACCGCATTCTCCCGTCATGTGTTTAGAGGCACCACTGTCAATAACCCATACATCTCGTCCTTAAAAGTGTCAGATAAAGCGGAGAACAAACTTCCATCTATTACTTCCTTTGCTAGCTTGGAGATGATATTCAATATGCAAATCCTTGATAGATGTAGTGAGATTCCCAAGAAACTTGAAACCCTTCCTTATAACTCTTGCCACAGTGCCAACTAGAATGTGATCTTCAGTGTCCTTCTTGCAACTTAGCTCTGATACCATGTTGGAAAATCAAGAGACTTATATATTATAGATGATTTTCCTTATTTTGTTAAGTACTTGTGATATATGTTGGCCTTTTGTTACTATATTAGTTCTTGTTCATCAAGCAATTACCAAAACAATGAAGATCACAACAAGACAAAGTACACATGATATAGTTTCCAAGCCAGGGCAAAACCCCTCCAAGGGGAAAACCTAGAAAGAATGTTTCACCTCTTATAGAATCTTCTTACAATGAGACTCCCAAGACCCAAAGACCAAAGCCCAAGATCCTCCCAAGCACCAAGTCAGCTACCCCAACAAGATCTCTCCAAGGCAACTTCAAAACTTCGACCTTCTACAACTTTTCTCTAGAATTTCAGCCTGGCAATTGCGCTTCAGAATTTTGGCTCTGCAATTTTTGGCCTCTTGCAACTAACAACAACAAAACCCTAACTTTGCATGTGTAGAGAGAGGGAGATGATCCCAAGAAACTTCAACTTCTTTTCTTCCTTTCTTCTTTCTTCTAGCTCTTCTCCTTCGCTATTGTGGATTGAACTTGTGTTGGATGTGTGTCTCAGACGAGGTTGGGCTTCTTCTATTTATAGCCTTCTTGAGGGGTTGAATAGCCCTCCCTTAGGCTGACTTGTCCTTGAATGGGGCTGACTTGGTCTTGAAGGAATAAATGGTTTTTTCTTGACAAAATAAATATTTTCCTTTGTTACAATGAGTCCAAATGGGACTATAATACATGATATAAATTCTTCTTTGTCTTAGAAAGACCTAGTAAGACCTAGAAGCACGAAGAACATGCTTTTGACCTAGACTTGAGCATGAAACCCATGCTTTACATAAAATATTTTTTCTTTTTTCTTTCTTTATACAAAGTATACAATGTCATGATTACAACTAGGTCATTATGAAGACCGAACCTAGTTACAATTTCCAACAATTATTAGAGGTGTGACACAAGCCCCAAGCATACTTCAGTTCTTCATGATTCTTAAGGTGAAACCCCCCTAACTCTTGCCATCCCAATCATTGAGTCACACACTACCTTTGGGGTTGATCTCCTTTTATTTATTTTGCTATTTAGTTATGCTACATAACATTTTTATTGACAAATTTATTTAGGTCATAATTACACTATAGTACATGATTTCTATATTATTGAGTGTTACTTTAACAGATTTTTGCGTGACAAACCTACTATGTTGTCATTATATGATAAGTTGCAAAAACATAGTGCCGGGTGAGTGCTACACCAAAGATATTACATTTTTACAACAGGAAAATGGTTAGGACGATATGCTGTTTTGTTAAATTCACCACCCTTACTTTTGTCATGTGTTATTTTCATGTTTTGGAAGCTTACTTTGTATCAAAAATTTACATAATGAAATGAAAAAGCGAATGTTACACAAATTGTGGGTGCAATTGTAATCAACTGAAAAATCTGGTGGGTGCAACACTCATTATGATTGGGGATACAGAACCCCAACTTTTTTTTAAAATATATATTATTGCCTCAAAATTTAAGGAGAAACTGTAAGGTGATAAAGAATTAGAGGAAAAAAGGAAACTAAGATATTATAAGGAGATGATCAACTCAAATCTTGAAAATAAGAAAATGTTTATTAGACATTGTCAAAATAAGAAAAAATTCTCATGAGCTTCATAGTGAGGCTAGACAGTGGTCAATTCCCAAGATACCATGGTAGAAATTTAATGATCTGAACCCCTAACCCAGTTTACAATTTTGCATGTGTTTATTTAGGCCCAACCCATATGTGTTTTCATGCTGATGTAAATTTAAGAATGCATTTATTGCAAACATAAAGAGTGCTTCTACTCTTTTTCACTTTCCTAACAACTGATAATTAACACAAAATTAAATGCAAACATTCACACATATGAGACACTTGTTTTTAGTCAAGCTGACCCTAGAAAAACCCCGCAGCCTCTGGGGGAAAATTGGTCTTCAAAGGAGGATTTCACTGCTTGAGAAAATGATTAATAAGTACATAAAAACACAGTACTTAGCTCTCTTTCTGCTGTAGCATTAAATGTACAAATTTTAGAAATTTGTGCCCATTGAACAAATCAAAATTTCACAGACTTTTGTGCACATAAATTCTGCATTTTTCCTCTGTTAAGCTCCTTGATTTTAGTGCCCAGAATTTGCCTCGATTTCTGTGCTGAAATGTTGATTGTGCTGCCTTGACATTTGTGCTAGAATGTAGCAGAACAACTCCTCAAAAGTCATGCCTCATGTAGCTTCTATCCTAGAATTCATGCCTTGAATATTCTTGGGGTTGAACAATGATGTTTCCTCCCTTGAATTTTGTGCCTCTTGCCTCGAAATTCGTGTTGAGTATTTGTTGTTGTTCCCTCGATTTTCATGTTGTTGTTCCACAGTAATTTGTGTTGCCTCTTCCTCTTAGAAAATAGAGTTGCTGCTTGTACAGTCTCTTTGGGTTTCGAGCTCCTTTCTTTTGGCTGCAAATTCTCCACCTTGAAGTTTTCTCCTTACCTCTTTTCTCCTCATGCTTTCTCAAATGTGAAGTGAAGAATGATTTCCCTTCTCCTCTTTTGTCTCCTTGGAAAAGATTGAATCCCTAAACCTAGGATCTAAGGGTTGAGATTTCATCCTCAAATCTCAAGATGAGTGGTTGAGATCAATTCTCCCAAATGAGCCCCCTCATACATTGGCCCCATCACTTAAAAACAATGTGGAAAAAGTCGAAGTCGGGATTAATTCGGCCCCCTCATACATTGGCCCCATCACTTAAAAGCAATGTGGAAAAAGTCGAAGTCGGGATTAATTCGGCAAGGGTCCAAAAGTTGAAAAACTCTACAAAGTCGAGAGTTTTTTGAAAAAGTCGGCAAAATTAAAAAAAATACAAAATTGTTCATTTTTATTTTTATTTTTTTTAACATCTAGAGTGTCCACAACATCAATTAAATGCATTTCCACATAAACATGTAAAGAAAGCTAATATATAATATGTATATGAAGTTTAGTGTTACATCACATATCAAAATGGTGAATCAACTCCTGAATTTTGAGTCTTGTCCGAGTCTCAACTCTCAAGAGTCAAAATATCAACAAAAAATATAATAAATGTCCATCATGAGTCATTTAAAAGTCATCAAGTAATCAGTCACTGAGATCCTCTTCCTCTTTACGGGAATCAGGAACGACTTTGCCTTTTCCTCTAGAGGAAGAAGGCCCTGCCCCTGGGGATACAAATGGACTCAATCGTCCTCTAGAAGCCAATGGAAGAGGTGGCCTCTGTCCTATCTTGCTGCTGCCCATCCTAGATGGTGTCACCTCCTCGTCATCATCCTCAACCAGCTCTACCTCTTGACCCTGATGTTGCTCCTCCTCCTCTACCTTTGGCTCTCCCTCCCCTGCAACTTCTACATCCTCTGGATCCACACCTAACCAATCCGCGATCGAGTCCATTACGACCTCTCAGTCTCGACTCTTCATGCAGAGATGGTATCAATATTGTCCAATGAGATGGCTTCCACATCAGTAGGTGTTTGAAGCTGTCTCACCCACAATTGAAGATTGTAGTAGACGTAGACCATGTCATTGAGGCGTTGGGACTCCAATCTGTATTAGGGTCATAGATTGTAAATTAGTACTTAGAAAATTTAAATATTAAAAATAATCAAATGAATTCAAAAAATTTAATTTGAATTTTTTTTACCTGTTGCGCTTTTTGCTGTGTATTTTGTCAAATACACTCCAGTTGTGCTCACACCCAGAGGAACTGCATGATTGGCTGAGCACTTGAATGGCAAGCTTTTGGAGATGGGGTACTTTGGCACCATTGCTTATCCACCAAGCATCTACAAGTTAAAAGAAAAACGAGAAACATAAAAAAAAATTGAAATTCTAAACTGGAAAGTTTGAAACAAATTGAAGCTTTCTGGCATTTTGGTCGTCCTATTCTTATTAGCCATGGTAAAACCAAATTTGCCACCTCCCATGCTATAGACCTCCATTTCTTTAGAAATATCTTCACATTTTTGCTCAGATGACACCATCCTCTCGACACAAGTGAAGAATCCATCCATCACCTCAACATCAAATCTGAAACCACAGGCGTAAGAAAATGCAGGGTTGAGGTAGATACCTGCAACATGAATGGGGCGATGGAGGGTATTGTTCCATCGCTCATCAATCACTCTCCACATGACCTGTTGTTTCTCTAACCCCTCGTCTCCCTTATCTTCATAATAAGCACGAATGGCTTCTTTGGCCCTATCCATGGCCTCATATAAGTAACCCATTGTGGGCTTGTCTCCATCAACCAACCGAAGAACCCTCACCAAAGGTTCTGAAATGGCACACACCTCCTCTACTCCTGCCCAAAAGCTCTGATCATATGAAACTAGTCTGCATATGCCCTCTCCCTCTGGTTTGCGGCTAATAGATAAAGAATGCCAATCCGCTGAAAGAATCATGCTCTTCACATCCCACATAAAATTCAACAGAGACTGAAGAGATATGAAAGTAGTGGCAAATCGTGTAATGGTAGGACACACCAACTCTTTGTTTTTGGTGTATTTTCTCATCAAGCTAAGCACAGATGCATCATTATATATAAATTGTGTTATGCTCTTGGATGATTCAACGATATCCCTCACAATAGGAATCTTACCTATATCCTCCAACATCAAGTCAATGTAATTAGCAGCACAAGGTGTCCAAAACAAGTTGGGATACCTCTCCATAAGCAACTTGCTAGCTGCAACATAATTTACAGTGTTGTCCATTTTGACTTGGACAACATTGCTTGGGCCTACTTCTTGAATGAAGATGTCCAACAACTCACATAATGTACACGCATCTTTAATGTGTGCAGATGCATCAACAGATTTCATAAACATTGTCCCCTTGGGACAAGTAACCAAGAAGTTAAGAAGGGTCCTACCCTTTTGGTCATTGCAACCATCTGACATGACTGTGCATCTAGTTTGTTCCCATGATGCCCTAAACTCCTCCAATCTAGTAGTGCAATCAGTGTTTTCATCTTGAAGAATAGGCCCTCTCAATTCTGCAAAGGTGGGGGCTTTCTACCCCAGACCAATGACAACAACAACATCAAACACAGGCTAGTAGAATGGGTTTGTCTTGGCAATGTTGAAAGGAACATCACTCCATAGAAGACATTTACTGACCAACCTGTCAACTTCTGCCTTTTTTTTTTAATTGCTGATTTGATGCCAGGTTGTGCACCAGCTGTGTTCTAGGAACAAAAAAAGATGAGATAGATGAGGGGTTGGGACCTATGGGTGAGGAAGGTGATGCTGAAGAAGCGCGGCCACTCTTAACTCCCCCCACTCTTAAGGCCCCTACAAGTTGCATTTTTAGTGTTGCTTTCATGTCTTTTTTGTCGTCTTTATCCATCAATGATTGAATGGCCTGTCGGATGATTTCTGGAGTTGTATTTGGGCAAAGGTCAACATTTTGCCTTGGAATTCACCCCAAATGGAATTTTAATTTGTTGATACCTCTTGATAGATGCTTGCCACACAACTTGCAAGTCAAATACATTCTATTGATCCCCCTAGTATCGTGTATAGTATCAGGTTCACCATATTCTCACATAGCGTCCAAAATCCTTGGCATTTTGTTTTAAACTTTGAATTTGAATTTAAACTCGGGCACAAAAAAAATTTGAAACAAATTAAAAATTTCCCATCACATAAAAAGCAAACACAAATGCAATAGTTGATTTTAGATCTTAAATGCTTCTTCTCAATCACTTGAAAACACTCAGATTCAGTAAACAAGGGTTTGAAATTTGAATTTTTGTCATTTTAATCTTGAAAGTTGAAGTTTTTCTTCAATCAAGAATCTAGACTCTAGGCAAAAATAAGACATAAACAAACTAATAGAATTTTAGAGAAGTATAGAAAGATTTAAGAAATCATGTGTAAAAAAAACTATGAGAGAAATTAAAATACATACATGGCACTGGGCAGCAACAATTTGACACTTTGAAGTTTGAATCTCCCACGATGAGCAGTGGAAAAATCTCCAAATCTCCACCTCAAAACTCACAAATATTCTCCTCTAATGCATTGGCAAACCGCTATGTATCTCCACGGTGCCGAATGGGAGAGAAAACAACGAAAAATAAGACATTTTCACCTTTGCGGGCTTTTTATCCGTGGCTTGTGAAGGGAGGCTGAATTTTTGGGTCGACTCCCGATTAAATTGGGAGTATAACGAAAAAATTGTGAATTTTTCCTTTGCCAAAAAGTCGCCAAAAAGTCGTGCGATTAAATCGTTTTGGCCAAAAAATCGCATTTTTGGGATTAAATCGCGACTTTTTCCACACTGCTTAAAAGTCTCCTAGTAACTTTTTCAAGTCGTGTACCTTGCCTAACTTCTCTCATAAAGTGATTTTTCACTTCACTTTAATATTAGAAAAGTACACTTAGTACTTTCACATAAAGTCACTCTATAAAGTACAAGCGACATTAATATTAGAAAAAGTACATGGTTCAACACTTCTAATTACCTTTTCTAGCCATGACATTAATATAATTCATAAATGTAATTGAGACAAAAATTGTTAATGTGCTCACTAGGCTAAAAGGGATAAAAGCCTAATAACACCTTTCCTTGGTACTATTTTCAACACTCCCTCTTACCGAGGAATATGTTGCTAACCACTCGTATCTAGTCTCTGAAAAATACATGCTTTCCCCTTGGCAATGATTTGGTGAGAGTGTCTGCTACTTGTTCATTAGTGGATATATACTCAAGCTTCACTGCTCATCGTTGAATCCACTCTGTGATAGAGTGGTATCTGATCTCTATATGTTTTGATTGGTCATGAAACACTGGATTCTCAGAGAGTTTAAAACAACTTTAATTATCACAATAAATCATAGTTGGTCCCAACATTTGACCAAATAAACCATAAATCATCTTGCAAAACCACAATGCCTTGCACCCTGCCTGACTAGCTGCCATATACTCTGCATTTGCGTGTTTGTTCAATGCCACTGATCTTTGTTTCTTGTTGAAACATGACACAATTGCCGAGCCCAATGAGAAACAACATCTGAAAGTACTCTTTTGGTCACTAACATTGCCAACCCAATCCGAGTCTGTGCAACCAATCAATCTAACTCCATCACATCTGACATAGTCCAAACCATAATCCACTGTGCCCTGTAAGTACCTCAACACATGTTTTGCAACCACCTAGTGTACTCTCTTGGGCTCCATCATAAACTGACTCAATGTGTTGACTGCAAAACATATATCCGGTTTAGTGTTGACCAGGTACATCAATGAACCGATCAGTTGTCGATACAAAGTGGGGTTCAACAATTCGGAATATGAAGCCGCCAACTTCTTCTAGTTGGCGATCACAGGAGTAGCCATAGACTTGCAACCATCTATACAAAATCTCCTCAATATATCACATGCATACCTACCTTGGCCCACGAAGATATGCCCATCCTCCTGCCAAACCTCCAACCCCAGAGAGTAATGCTTCAACCTCATATTTGTCATATCAAACTCTAAAGCAAGATCTCTCTTGCAGTGTTGGATGAATCTGTCCTGCCCTGTAATATTTGTCATATCAAACTCTAAAGCAAGATCTCTCTTGCAGTGTTGGATGAATCTGTCCTGCCCTGTAATAAAAAGTCATTCACATACAAAACCAGAACGAGTGGATCTTCACCTACCAAGATAAAATATAGGTTCGGATTTGCATCACTCTTCTGGAAACCCATTTGCTTCAAGTAGGCATCTATCCTCTCGTACCATGCACTGGGTGCCTGCTTTAGTCCATACAAGTCTCTCTTCAGTTGGCACACATGAGACTCGCTCCCATGCAACTCAAAGCCCTCAAGTTGCTCAATGTACACCTCCTCCTGTATAACACCATTGAGAAGGACGATCTTCACATCCATCTGGTGAATCCTCCATCCCATCTCAGCTGCTATAGATTTCACTGCTCTAATGGAAGTATAACGAATAACCAGTGTAAAAGTCTCCTCATAGTCAACTCCCTCTACTTGTGAGAACCTCTGCGCCACAAATCGAGCTTTGAACTTCCCCACGCTACCATCCGCAATATGTGCGATCTTGTAGAGCCATTTGGAAGTCAGCACTGACTTCCCATCAGGACGTGGTACTACCTCCCAGACATCATTCTTCATGATAAAGGAATATTCCTCCACCATGGCATCACTCTAGATCAGCTAATTGGCAGCGGCCTCAAAACTAGCTAGCTCTGTCTCCACAACATTTGCCACAAAGCCACCTAACCTCTTTGGCGGTTTGCTCTCCCTCACTGACCACTTGGGTCTCCCTGCTGCCTCCTGAGCCTCTTTTAGGGTCTCCCGAAGCCATCTTGGCTTCCTTTTCCCTGCAGTAGTCTCCTGTGGTGGTTTGGGAAAATCGTCAACTGGTGCCTCTCCTCCTGGTGAGGAAGGCTTTGCTATAACTAATGGACATCCTGAACTTTGAGATACTGTGCCTGATGAGCCTACACTAGGGGATCCTAAACTATTTGAACTTGATTTTCTGTGAACTAGTCACCCCTAAAGAAGGTGAACCTCCTGATCTCAACACCCTGATTTTCCTCCCTATTCGGTTCTCCAGGAGAGCCTTAAACTCTTGGAATCTATGGAAGACATCATCCTTGGTCTTCAGGAAGTAAATTGAGGTCTTCTTGGAGTGGTCATCAATGAAGGTCACATAATACTCATATCCACTCAATGAAACATAAGACATAAGACCACATACATCAGAATGAATCAAATCAAGGATACTTGCAGCTCTGTTGTCACTGCATGGAAAAGATGTCTTGGTGTACTTTCCCAAAACACACCCACTGCACACATCATGATGCTCTATGCTGAAGTCAGGCAAACTTGTAACCATCTCACTCAACATCCTTAAAGCTCCATTGTGTAAGTGGGCCATCCTCCTGTGCCATAGTTCACATAACTCACTGCTACTGGTTTGTGCTACCATAGCTTGAAGAGGTTTGAAACATAAGTCTGTATAGTCTCCCACTATGACCTCCAATCACATGAGCTAACTCGATACTGGATCCTTTGGGATATATCAACACTTGTCCCTTTCGGAACAGTACCTCAAACCCCTTGTCCTCCAAGCTAGAGACTGATATCAAACTCTTCTTCAACCTCATAACATAAAGAATATTTGCCACCTTCAGAAGAGGTAATGACTCCCTTTGAAATGAAACTGTCCCGATTCCAACTGCTTTGACTTTGGAGTTGTCTCCAAGCAAAACCTCCAAGTCAACATCATCCTCTAAAAGGCTCGTGAAGTGCTCTCTAACTCCGGTCATATAGCAGGATGCTCCATTGTCTATGAACCACGCACAAGAAGATGTGACATGAGTGGCTAAAATCACCGCCAAAGCACATTCTGAATCAAATATAGCTGCAAAATTATCCACATCAGCTGAAGCTACAACTTCCTGTTTCTTCTTACCCTTCTTGTTGGGACATTGAACAACATAGTGACCCATCTTCCCACAAGCAAAGCATTTCACTTTGCTTATGTCCTCCTTAGTCTTCCACTTCCCCTTCTCCTGCTTTTCTCCACTAGAAGACCCTTTCTTGACCTTACCCTTCTTTCGCTTCGCTGCAAGAGCAACATTCTCCTCTTCACCTCCCCCACTACTCTTGCTGCCTCACTTTGCACTCCTCATCTCCTCCTAGATGAAATCGTCCAACATGCTCCTCCAACTAGGAAAGCGCTCTTTGGCCGCCAAGCCATGCATAAAACCATCCCACTTCTTGGTGAACAACTTGTCCAATGGCAGTTAACTCATCTTTCATGTGTGAGACTCTGATGAGGAAAGAGCTCACATTGTTGGTCTTGGTCATCTTGGTGTTGCGTAGCTTTTGTCCCAACACCATCTTCCTTCCTCATTAGAACTCTAGTGTAAAGAGACCAAGGAATCCCACATTTGATAGGCATATCTCATCTCTAAAACATGAGGGAATAAATAGTCCTTGATGGCATCTAGAAAGATCCTCTTTGTCTTCACATTTTTCTTGTTGAACTCCACCAATTGCGCTGGATCAATGGGTGCTTGTACAACTGCTTCAACAACATCCTACACTTCAACTTCCTCCAGTTAGCGGATAATTCTCTCCTTCGATGGGCCAAAGTTTTCAACCTTGCCAATCTGTCCTCTACTGTCAACCTAATAGCCATGATCCCACAACCAACAATATGGAGGAAATTTGTGAGCTAGAACTTTCCTCCCTCCGAACTTTTGAAGTCTTTGGGTTTCTGACAAGGTTTTGGTTCACCGTAGCAAAATTTAATGCTTGTTGCCCTCTTTATCAGTTGACTGAAATTTGAGACTTGTCAGACCAGGAGGTAACTCCTCAAATCGGAACTCTATATTATTCATTCATGTTGTTCATTATTGTATGGAGGACTGTTCAGTTCATCTCCCGATGACTCTCTGTCTTCTCTATTATTTATTTACATTAATTACAGCTGTTCACTCAATCCCTATGATTAGGTGTCAACATTCCCCTCCTTAATCTAAAGGGATGTTGGTGAGTCCAAGCATCATTCTGAATCTTTCAAGCTTTTCTCTTCCAATTGCTTTGGTGAAGATATCTGCAATTTTCTCATTAGTGGAACAATGGCAGAGATGGATTGTTTTGGCCTCAACATGATGTCGAATCAGATGATATTTAGTATTGATGTGCTTTGTTCGATCATGGAACTTTGGGTTCTTGGCGAACTTTATTGCAGAGGTATTATCAATTGTGAGTGGAGTCGATTGAATTTGTTTTACTTGCAAATCTTCAAGAATTTTCCTGAGCCACACAATTTCTTTTGTTGCCTCAGCTACTGCCACATATTCTGTCTTTGTTGTGGAATATGCTAGAATTGATTGTTTGCATGATCTCTAGGAGACAGCTCCTGATGCAAGACTCATAGCATAACCTGAAGTAGATACCCAGTTTCTTTGTCTCCATCGAAGTCTGAATTAGAGTATCCAAACACGCTGAAGTTTCCCACCTGTGTATACTTGATTCCAAAGTCTTGAGTTCCCTTCAAGTACACTTTAGAACTCTTTTTGCAGCAGACCAATGTTTCTCACAAGGCTTTCGCATAAATCTCGAGAGGATTCCAACAACAAACAAAATCTTTGGTCTGGTAGTGGTTAGGTAGTTGAGACCTCCTACAAGCTGTCTATACTTTGTTGCATCCTCAAATTCTTTTCCTTCAATGAATGTGAGCTTTAAGTTTTGTTCCATGGGAGTAGTCATAGGATTGCATTCAGTCATGCCAAACCTGTTCAACAGATTTTCAATGTACTGATTTTGAGAAAGGAATATGGATTTCGGATGTTGAGTTACTTCAATACCAAGATAATAATGAACATAGCCCAAATTAGTCATTTCAAAACCTTTTTTCATTTCCTTCTTTATGGATGCAATTTAGTTTTCATTGTTCCCTGTTATCAAAAGATCATCTACATATACAACAAGATATACAACTGTTTTGCCAACCTTCTTGACAAACAAAGTTGCATCATCAAGATCATAATGTTCGAAATTGAGTTTTAGAAGATGCTCAGTTAGTTTTTCATACCAGGCTCGCGGTGCTTGTTTGAGGCCATACAAGGATTTCACAAGTTTGCATACTTTATGTTGCATGTCCTTTCACAACAAATCCTTCAGGCTGGGACATAAAAACATTCTCTTTTAGATCTCCATTCAAGAAAGCAGTTTTTACATCCATTTGATGGACTTTCCAACCGTTCTGAGCTGCTAGGGCAAAGAGTGTTCGGATGGTAGCCCATTTTGCTGTGGGGGCAAAAGTCTCCTCATAATCGACCCCTTCCTTCTGTGCAAAACCTTTTGCCACAAGCCTAGCTTTGTGCTTGTCAAGTGAGCCATCAGCTTTATACTTGTTCTTGTAGACCCACTTGCAGCCAATTGGTTTGGTTCCCAATGGAGGATCAACCAGCGTCCAAGTGCCATTCTTTATCAGGGCATCATACTCCTTTTGCATCGCTTCTTTCCATTCATCATGAGAAGCAGCTTCTTTGAAGGAAGTTGGTTCAAAATCTGTAGACAAATTCAATTCACAATCATAAGAAAACATCCATATCAACAAGTGAATCAGAGTCATCCTACATCACCTCCATTTTGCCGGTTTGAATTTCTAGTTCTTGTCTTTCCAACCTCATCAGGATGAACACTTTCAAGTGTCTTTGTCAGCCACTTTGGGGGACCTTTCTCAGATGGTCCAGGCTGCTCCGCTGATTGAGTTGGGACCGAATCAAGATTGGGTCTCCCAATTCTGTCAATCACATCACTCAAAGTATCATCCGTTGTTGGAGTTTCATGCAGGGGAGAGTGCTTCAGAAGAAGATTCCACAAGTTGATCTAGTATATGAATCCCCCCTTCAAGATGTGGAATCTGATTATCAAATTCTTGAAATGATTTTGCATTTATGAATCTATCCAAGTGATCAAGTTGCCGCTTAACAACATTGTCAGTTTTGGATGATTCAAGAAATATTACATCTCTAGATACAACAAACTTTTTGTTGACTTCATCATAGAGATGGTATGCTTTGGAGTTGTTTAAATACCCCAGGAAGATACACTTACAACTTCTTGCACCAAGTTTGTTTCTATGTACCTTTAATATCAAGGCATAACAGGTGGAACCAAAGACCCTGAGATGCTTTACCAAAGGAATGTGCCCATACCACATTTCATAAGGAGTTTTGTTTCTAATATCATTAGATGGACATCTATTCTTTATATATATAGCACATAGAATTGCATCTGCCCAAAACATCATTTTTACATTTTTGAAGAACAACATGGAGCGTACCATATTTAAGATTGTCCTATTCATTCTTTCAGCTACACTGTTCTCTGTTGGGGATTATAAGGCACAATTGTTTGATGTTTGATCCCATGTTGGTGAAGATAGTTTTCAAATTTATTTGAAGTGTATTCTTTTCCATTATTAGTGCAAATAGAGCCAATATGAGATTGTGGATCATTTTCAATCCATGTATGAAAGTTATTGAATGTTTGAAAAGCATCAGAGTTGTTCTTCAATAAATAAACCCAACACATTCTGGTGTAGTCATCATATATTTATTTCCATTTGCAGAAGGAACAGGCATTGGACCACATAAATTTGAATGAATGAGTTCAAGTTTTCTATGTGCTCTTGAATGTGAATCATGAAAACACTGTTTGTTATGCTTTCCTAGAATGCAAACATCACATTGCTTGAGTTTCCTAGGAATTGTAGGCAAACCAGTAAAACCATTTTTCTTCAACAAGCGGAGGGTGTCATAGTTCAAGTGTCCAAATCTAACATGCCATAATAAACTTGATGGAAATGTACCTTCTTCAGAATGAGAGTTGTATGAGAAACGCTGTGCACGAGCAAAGGTACCCTACAGCTTGAGAAGCCTTTCTTCTTCTATCCCCGTCATGACAAGTGAGTGGTCAGATGCTTTTCTCACCTCAAACTTGCCATCAAACATATGAATGGAGTGACCTTGCTGGCGGATGTGGACCAAGGACAACAAGTTTCTTCTCAGTTGTGAGAGATATTGAACATGATGCCGAAGAAAGTTTGGAAGACTAGAAAATTTAAGCCTGATTGTGCCAAGCCCTGATGGCTTGAATTTTGATTGGTCTGCAAAGTATACTGTTCCATCAACATTGTCAGTAAATTCTTCAAAAATATCTCTTCTAAAAGTCATGTGGCAAGTTGCTCCTGAATCAAGCAACCAATCATTTTTCGAAGAAGCAAGTGAAGCATTAAATAAGTCTTCATTTACTCCAATATTACATTGTGCCACAACATAGTGAGCGGATTCAGGTGCTTAACCTTTGTCCTTGTCATTAGTTTTACCTTTGGGTTGGTTTCTTTCCTGCTCAATTTTTTCCCAAGGTAACTTGCATGTGGAGGCATCATGTGATCCATCTCTTTTGCAGCGTTTGCAATGCAAATTTGACTTTTCTCCTTGAGAGTGTCTGCTCCCCCTGCCTCTGAAATATGTTCCTCTTCCTCTTTGACCACCTCTTCCTTTGGAAGAATATTGGGCAAGATTCTTTTCTTTATGAGCAAGTCATACAACCTCTTCAGAAGGGTTGTCTTCTTCCCAAAAGCTTTCTCTCTTTCAACAAATTTTTTCACAAGGGAGTCAAAGGTAATATCTTTGAGATTTCCATTTGCTTGCAATGACTCAAGATAGTTGGAGTACGTAGGATAAAGTTCTTTGAGAAAAGCGATTAGAGGAATATCCAATTCAACCTTAGTGACTTTGATATCATGCATTATAGATTTTACTTCGGATGCAAGAGTAAGAGGATCTTTATTTTGTAATTCAAGGGTGAAGAGTTTAATCATGAGTTGAACAACTTCAAGTGCAGAGTGTGAGTCATAGAGTTCCTTCACCTTTTGTAAGGCTTCGAAAGCATTTGAAAATGGCGAAATATGTCGACTCACCTCTTCACTTATGGATGCTGCAACCAATGCATAGGCCTTGCTGTTCTTATTTTCCCAAATTGTGAGCTCCTTGTTTGAGGTAGGTTGTTTTGGCGCTTTGTCTCCTTCTCCAACACACACTCCTTTCCATAGCTCATTAAAAATGAGAGTGTGTTTTATCTTTCGAGACCACTCAGGATAGTTCTCCTTGCTGGAGAGAACTATTCCCACAATAGATATGATTGAATGCATATCGTTATACCAACAATGCTCAACTTGGTATCGCCTTCTTTCACCCGTATACTAGATTTTGATGTTTAAGAGATGAACAGCGGAGATGAGCTTTCGTTCAAGCGGAAAGGAATCAACGATCATCGAAAGCCGAGTCATGGAGCCGTCGATGGTAGAAGATCAACGGTCATTGGAAGCGAATCAAGTCAGAGCGTTAACCAAGACTAAGGGCGGTTTTAAAGTGATAAGCGGGATTTCGGGCAGATGAAAAATGTTAAGTGGTATTTAGAGGAGAGCGCCTAATTCCATTGAATGGATGACACGTAACAACTAGAGGAGAGAGAAGAACCGCCCATTTCGGGCGAGTAACTCTCGTCCATGTAGGCCACCCGAAATCACTGTAGACTGTTAGATTGTGGGAGTGTTGATCAACGGTGGAGAGAGAAAACACTCTTTGGGCGGGTAACCCCCGTGCATGTAGGTCACCTGAAATCAATGTCAGCTGTTGGATCTTGGGATGGAAATCAACGGTGGAGAGCGAACTCGATAAAGTTAAACCTCAGGAACTGTGTCCGAGCGGGTTACGACATCACCATGTGAATATGAAAAAGATATACGGTGAAAAAGTCCCGATGTGAAAAGTTTAATTAAGGGTATGATCGCATCGCAAACATGTAGCGATATTGATCGGGGCAAGGAGACTTGTGATATGCGATTAAAAGCAGACCTGACGATATTTATATATGCGGGTTTATAGCATTTGAGATCCGGCCCAAGGGAGGAAATTCAAGTCACTACAGCACGTTTGGCTTTAATGCACCATTCGACGCAACAACAATGAATGAGATTTCGTAGGGTTTTGATAGAGATGTCAGCCTGCAAAAGATGCAAAACAAAGGCAAAATAGAATAGGAGTTACAAATTAAAAGGGAAGCCAAAAAATGGCGCCTGCTCTGATGCCATGTTAGACCAATAGGTAACTCCTCAAATCGGAACTCTATATTATTCATTCAGGTTGTTCATTATTATGCACGAGGGAGGACTATTCAGTTCATCTCGCGATGACTCTCTATTTTCTCTATTATTTATTTACATTAATTACAACTGTTCGCCCAATCCCTATGATTAGGTGTCAACAAGACCTGAGCTTCAACTTTGCTCTGACACGATGTAGAAATTTAATGATCTGCACCCTTAACCCAGTTTACAATTTTGCATGTTTTTGTTTAGGCCCAACACACATGTTTTGTGACGCTGATATAAATTTCAGAATGCATTCATAGCAAACATAGATAATTCTTCTACTCTTTTTCACACTCCTAACAATTGATAATTAACACAGAATTAAATGCAAACATTCAAACATATGAGAAACTTGTTTTTGGTCAAGATAACCCCGGAAAAACCCCACAGCCTCTTGGGAAAACCAATCTTCAAAGGAGGATTATATTGCCCAGGAAAATTATTATTAAGTACATAAAAACATTGTGCTTATCTCCCTTTCGGATGTAGCGTTAAATGTATAAATTCTGGAAATTTGTGCCCACTGAACAAATCATATTTTCACAAATTTTTGTGCCTAGAATTTCTGCATTTTTCCTCTTCTCGGCTACTTGATTTTTAGGGCTCAAAATCTACCTTGATTTCTATGCTGAAATGTTGGCTGTGCTGCCTCGAAATTCATGCTAGAATGCAGTAGAACAACTCCTTGAAAGTTGTGCCTCATGTAGCTTCTATCTCGAAATTTGTGCCTCAAATTTCAGGCCTGAACAATGTTGTTTCCTCCCTCAAGATTTGTGCCTCCTGCTTCAGAATTCATGCTAAGTATTTGCTGTTGTTCCCTCGATTTTCATGCTGCTGTTCCCTTGAAAGTTGTGCTACCTCTTCCTCCTAGAAAATCGAGCTGCTACTTGTAGAGTCTCCTTGGGATTCGAGTTCCTTTCTCTTGGCTTCAAATTCTCCTCCTCTTTGAAGTTTTCTCCTTAGCTCTCTACTCCTCATTTTCCATTTTCCTCTTTTGTCTCCTTGGAAAAGATTGAATCCCTAAACTTAGCATCCAATGGTTGAGATTTTATCTTCAAATTTTAAGATGTGTGGTTGAAATCAATTCTCCCAAATGACCCTCTCATACATTGGCCCCATTATGTAAAATTCTCCTAGTACCCTTTCTATTTTTCTCATAAGGTGAATTTTCGCCTCACCTTAATATTAGAAAAGTACACCTATTGTTTTTCACATAAAGCCACTTTATAAAGTACAACTGACTTTAATATTAGAAAAAATACATGGTACAACACTTTTAAGAACCTTTTCTACCCATGACATTAATATAACTGATAAATATCATTGAGACAAAAGTCATTAATGTTTTCATTAGGCTAAAATGGATAAAAGCCTAGTAACACCTCTCCTTGGATCTATTTTCAACAATACTCACGTTAGATCTAATTTTCAAAATATTTACACTACCAACCTTCTTAATATTTTAAGTCAACAAAACTATAGTGATTTTGGAATGCTTCTCTTAATGCTTTTTGAGCATATAAATAAAATGCTAAAGAATTGATCATTAAAATTTCAATTTTATATTGAAAATTTGGAAACAAAGAAATGAAATCTCAGATGATTCATAACATCATAGATTTTGGAATTGATCAGGGATTTATAATCCTAACGTCAATTTCTTTATAAATATAAATTTTTAAAATTTTAATTTTATATTGAAAATTTAAAAACAAAGATGAAATATCAAATGATTCATAACATCTTCTGTACAAATGGTACATAATAACATGCAACAAAATAAGCAGCGACCATGGTACAGAAGAATATGAAATCAAATAGAGGTGTTGAATGATCTTCTATGCCATGGGTTGCTGCCTATTTTCCTGTACATGGAATGATTGCTAGTATTATTATTTTGTGGGTTAGGATTATTGTTGCAACATTTTATGTCTGTCTAGCTTCTTAGTGTAAGGCTCATCAATTTTAAATTTTTATTCATAACGAATTCAGGTGTGCTGACAATTTAATTGTCAGCGCTAATTCAAAAATGTCAAATAAAGGTGCTGGTGATTGGATTGCCAGCACAAATTCAATAAGTATCATACTGAAGCGCTGAAAAATAAATATTAGCAGATATTTAATTTTCTAAATAAGCGAATGCTGGAAAATCAGTTTTCCATACAACCCAGTGTTGTTAAAAGCGCGTTTTAATCGCGCTTTTTTAAAAAACGCGCGCTTTTTTCCCCATGGCGCTTAAAACGCGCGTTTTATACGAAAAAAGCGCGAAATTTTTTTTGCCGCTTTTTTATGAAAAAAGCGCGCTTTTATGAAAAAAGCGCGCTTTCTTTTGAAAAAAGCCTGCTTTTTTCGAAAAAAGCCCGCTTTTTCAGAAAAAAGCTCGGGATGTCTAGGCAGCGGGATTTTTGAAAAAAAATTAAAAAAAATGAATATTTTTGTACCAAACGATTTTTCCCGCTTTTTTCCGCTTTTTTCCCGATTTTTCCGCTTCATTCCCCGCGCCGATTTAATCCCGCTCGCGCTTTTAACAACATTGATACAACCTATCATCATTTGAAAAACGACGTTAAAAAAAGAGGTTTTTGGAGGGAAGGAGCTCATTAAAAAAATCTCTTAGTTTTCTAACAACTATCATGGTTTGAGAGATTCAAATGTATCTTTGAGGCCTATTTTTCCAAATTTTTTGAAATTTTGTTTCCTATTAAAATACCAAATCAATGACTGAAGGCCACCTCGTCAAATTCAACTGGGGGATCAGATATTATCTCCTCGATTTTTTTGATTTAGTAAGCTATAGATAGATGAAGAGGTTTGAGATCCATTAATTTTGGATCTTGAACAATTTGTAAGTAGTCTATAAAGACCATCATTTCTATAATGTACAGGGTTGGGATTTGGAGAAAAGAATTATAATTGGTGTATGTGCTTTGTTTTTGCTGATTAATCACAATTGACTAATGATTAGAAGAACGTAGTATTTCAAGGCTAAGAAATCATGTATTGATGTGCCCTAGTTTGTTTCGTGGTGAATGCGTTTTTCCGCAGTTATTTTCATTAATTTTTTTCTTCTTTATGCTTGGATGAAGGTACAAGAAGTAGAATTCACGCTTTACGTTCATGCTATCTTCTGCATTCAAGTATCCCTTTTCCATCTAAACTGAAAAGAATTCATCTACAGATGCTTTGTTTTGAAACAATGTTTTGTTCATTTTTGCCACCACTCTCTATAGCAATTTTGTCTAAGGATATGTCAATTATCCTGCTCTTAGCCTCTGTGACTACAACCATTATCCTAGGGACCGTTGATTAATTTGTAATTTTTATGACTCCATGCCCAAGGATACACGTTCTTTGCCTTACCATCATTTCCAAAACCCTACTGAACTCATGATCTAGCCGCTGTACTAAAGACACAACCAACTGGTGAGGTGACATTGGGTAGTTGAATTGTAAGGGAGAGAGCCCTCTCCCGGGTTGAAGGGGCTAGCCTTTGGTGCTAAAGTTGGTTTGAAAGAGTTATCTTAGGGGTTTTTCTTTGACAACCAAGGGAAAATTTCTAAGTGATAGCTTTTTGGTGCCATTGCCGGGGAACGAAGGTCAAATCATCCTTGGGAATGATAAAGATACAGATCTGCTCTCTTTTGTGAATAGAGGACAGGCACAAAAAGGTTGCACATCATTCACTTAACGAGTCCACTTTCAGTAGGATCTAGAATTCAAAGTATCATTGGCGACTCCACTGTCTCAAAATGGATTCTCAATCTATAAGGTATGCTCTGATGAATCATGCTCATAAACCTGGCTTTCCAAATCGTATTCCTCGAATAGATTGCAAATCATACTTGCCAAGATTTAAAGATATGGAAGATGATGATGCTTCTCTTCATTTGGTTAAGTTTCATATGCATATACGTAGACTTGGGGTTAAATTGCATGAAAATTCTTTGATGAGAATATTCATGATCTCTTTGGAGGGAAAGGCACAATCTTGGTATGAAAGTTGCCGGCTGATAGCTTGTATTCCCTTACAAATTTTCACACAGTGTTTTATGAGAAACACAAAGAACATTATCCTTCCTTGCTGCTGGTCAAAAACTATTGTGCACATTTTGAAAATTTATTGAACATTTGGAAAGTATTTATGGTGGCGAGGAGTTCATGGACGAAGAGATTCGAGAAGTTTTGTATGAAACTTCTTTCCAACACAATGATCGGAAATTAGAGCATAACAATTATGATATCTAAGGAAACTAACAACAAACAATGGTTTCTTCTCTGGAAATATTTTTTATGAGTTACCTACTTTCACCAATCATTTCATTCAAAAATGAGTTTCCAGAGGAATTTGGCTTCAAGGGCCAAATTCATTAAAGATGGACATCTGATTCTCTCTGCACTATGAATTTTTGGCATTCTCACCAATGCTCAATTGACTAGATGGAAGTTTTTGGAATTAGACTTACTAGTTCGCCACAATTTTTTTTCCAATTTATTGAGCCATAACCAATCTAATTCTCACTGGCAGTAAAAGAGTTGGAAAACAGAAAAAGAGGGAGTCTAGATAGGGCATATTTAACTAATACCAATCAACCATAAGGATTTAACAAGTGCACTCATTGTTTTGTGAATTTAACTTTAATTTTGGAATTGAATTGAAGCTAGAATGGATGGGGAAATAATTTGAGGTTGAGAGGCATTCCTAAACACAGATCATTTGTCATATTCTAGAATTATTTATTATTAAGTTTTGTTTTCTCGAAGGTTTAATTTGGGATAGAGAATTATTAGTTGAGAGATTTGTGGAGAGGTTGTAGAGAAATTGTGAGAGATCGTAGGAAATGATTGAATCGAGCATTGGCTCATGGGCATGTATAAATATTGGTCTTTTTTAATGAAAATGTTTGGTCTTATTATTGTTTAATTTGTGCGTTGCTCCTTTTATGTTAGTGTAATAGTTCTTCAGTGGCCAGAGTGAAAGCATCAAAGGGTCTATAGACTATCTAGTTATAAGATATAGATAGACTAGAGACATGGGCAATGGTTGCAACGGCAACTTGCATATTAGGTAGTCATTCACTCTATAAAGTATTTGGAGGGTAGATGCTTTTGGTGGAGAATGTTTTAGTAGGGACCTATTGCGTGTGGGGCCAGATGGTGTTGATCGCATTGAAGTGCCTATTGAATTCTTGTCGGATATCAGAAGGCAAGAATTGTGCTTTGGGGACTGTCTTATGCTCGTCTCTAACCTTAAAAGGATATCAATGGTTCAACCTCATCCAGATCCATGATGGGGGTCTATAAGAGCATAGGATGTGGTGTTGGGGACACCTTATGTGACAAGTGGCAAGGTTGAAAGTGTTACAGTCAAAGTTCTTTGAGCATTGGGACCAACTCCCAATCTATATTGAGGATTACCTCGAATCGAGAATGAACTTTTAGGGTGACCTTGAGTTGCCACTATCACTCAAATCATGGGGCCTAGACAGTAAGTAACATATGTCTAGGTAAGGATTGCATGGAGGAACAAAATGATTTGGTGTATGGTAGTCACACTTTATTCCATTCATTGTGTGGATATAACATTGATGAGGCCAACAAGACAAATGCCATAGAGGTTGGGTGGTAGTTTTGTTGATCTACGACCATTAGGGTTTAGGAGATAACAAGAACAAGAACGAGAAGGATTACTAGAAGAGTGTTGAAGATGGAAGAGCGTTGTCGATTATGTTGATCAATGTAGGGGGGTGAGGAGGGCATGAGCTAGGTGATAGGTTTATAGATGCATGCATAGGGATATCATCAAAGTGGCACCCACTACTGCATAGAGTAATGATGGTTAGACAAGTGGTTGAAGATATTGCGGTTGGGGACATGGTGCCATAGGCACTCAAACCTCCTTCAAAGGAGGACTAGGATATGTGGCTTGTATGCTCCCATTTTTTGATGTATTATGCATGCTATGGACATGCCAAACATGGTGCCACAGACACTCGAACTTCCTTTAGAGGAGGACTAGGTTATGTGGCTTGTGTGCCCCCATTTTTTGATGTTTTGGACATGCTAGATGTATATAGAGTAGTGGGGAGGGTTCTTGGTAATCCTTGTGTGTGTTTGTGATCTCTCTCCTCTATGGCTAATGAAAGATGAGATGGTAATGAAGAATGTGGAAAAACATCTTGAATTTATAAGCAAAATAATGGTTATCTTTGATATGGTCAAAATATTAAAATATGGTTATTTGACCAAATCAAATTTAACTGTTACTTGATTATTTTATGATTTTCTTTTTTGGCCTAAATTTAAGAGGAAAGAGTCATAAATAGAGGTTTATGATTTTTATTAAGGGTAGGCAACTTAGGAAAAAGTGGTTTTCTAAGCCATTTTAATGATATATGAGTAAATTTAATGAAAATAACTTTGGATAAGTGGTTCCTTGGGCTATTTTCATGGAATACTAGTGTAAAAGTGGGTTTAAACATGGGAAACCCATACTACAATGGTGTATTTTGGTATGAGTATATGTGAGTACAATTACATGTATATCTTTTATGACTCCTTTAAGCTTTAGGGTCTTAGGTTGTGGTTTCCTTGTCATGGTTGCCAATGGAACTGTATTTTTGCTTTTTTCTTTTCGTGGATATTGGATCTTATCAACCTTTCCAAGATGTGGCAGAATGTATTTTGCAATTGGTTGTATTTGGTCTCTTGGAGTAATTGTTTCTCCTTGAAGTCCGTCTTCTTCAGTTCTATTTTGTTGGACACATGAGATTGAAGCTAGTGATAGTCAGAATCTGAGTTGTTTGTTATAGTGATTTCATTATCTGGGCTTTGGACTTCTACTTACTTCCCATCCACTATTCTAGAGTAGTGTAATGATATGCATGTTGGCTTTTAAGCACAATCACATGATGTAAGTGCGAAAAAAATACTAGACTAGCTACTCACAAAACAAGAAAGAAGAGAATAAAATTGTTGAGAAATTGACTAATGAAGTAAGAAGAGAATTCAAATTACTCAAAGTCGGATGATATACAATATATGAAACTCTTGTGGAAGCCAACCAATTTGAATTAGGAGTGTAACTCGAAAGTACTTTCCTTAATTGGCAAATAAGTCAAAAGTAGTCTGGAAAACATAATAGTAGGAAAATATCGTAAAATGGAGTGAATTGGAAGTAATATGAATTGGAAATATGTTAGAACTGATTAATAACTCTCACATGCAAAAAATTAACGAATTAAATTAGTTAAACCCCAAAATATGACTAAACATCAACTAACAAGGGGAGGAGAGAGAATAATGGCAATTAGCTATTGCACAGTAGGGAGAAGGTGTGTACTCACTCTAGGAAGGCCTATGCATGAGGTAGTACGAATTTATAGAGTGAACCTAGTAAAGGTATCATCTTATCTCTTTTCCATGCAATCTCCTCAGAAGATCTTAGCAGTTGATCTTGTGTAAGGTTTGGGAATTTAGTACCTATGACTTGTTGTTTATGGGTGTGCTCATTAATTGTTATTGTTTGTTGTAAATGAGTGAACCTAGTAAAGGTATCATCTTATCTCTTTTCCATGCAATCTCCTCAGAAGATCTTCTATGAACATTTGTTAATTAGAAGATAAACCACTCATTTTCTTTGACCAATAGGTGAACCAATTATAAGCGTCACCTTCTAAGTTTAGTGAAGCTGTCAATACTTTTTCCTAGTTTGTTAGTAGGTGGGTTTATAGCATGTTTCCCTTCAATTTGATTAATCCACATGCTAACTTTTCTATTGTCTAGTTCATCATATCTATATATCGATTCTGATTTTATTTAGACAATCCATTTTATCTTGATATCTTTGGTAACTAGAGCTAAATGGATTTGGAATTAGTGGTGGTCTTTGGTGGGTCAAGGGTTGTGTAAATAATGCATCTACACCTTAACTTTGATGGTCAAATCTTTCATGATGATGTTTAAGTATCCTCAGTGTTTCATCCTTATCGTTTCTCATTTTTTGTATGGGTTGCCTTGGACTCTTCTATTTATCTGTCAATTTTATCTCCATCTTCTATTAATTTGATGATTTTGTCTCTTAATTCTTTTTTTCCTCCTAACTCTTTTTGTCTCCTTCTCAATGTTGTTGATTTATCTCTACATCGGTTAACATATACAAGTACCTTGTAATTTTATTTATTTATTTTTCTCTAATTAAAAACTATTCTATTAATATGAAAACAAAATATGGTTACATTGAGGCTCAGGCCTCAGTGGTATTGAACATCTTCTATCAAAAAATATCTCGACTGTCCCATCGATGGGGAAACCAGTCCGTGAAGACAAAAAGAACCCACACATGGGTTATCAGTGTTAAACCAAAAAATATAAAAAAAACATGGCAAAATAGCTAGAAAAGTTTTAACAGAACAAACATGCCAGAAAAGAACCAGTCAGCAGAAGAAACGCCCAGTTGGCAACAAAGGGTGACACCTGGCTGCTAAGTGTCATCATTTGAGGTCGTCCGGGGCGGGTTCCTCCTTGATGAGGCATGTGTACTGATACCACTCATCCTCCTCCTCCGATGCGCCGGTATGAGGCCCACGAGCATGCTGAACACCATCAGAGCTGCCTTCAGCTGCATGTGGCTTCGACGTGTCTGCCACCCTGCCTCCCGGTGTTAGCGTGTCTCCAGATTTGCCTTTCGCAACATGCTGACCGCCACCCAGTTGCTCGCCATGTGGGGTGGTGTCCTCCTCGTCCATCAGTTGCTTGCTTGAGTCGCGGCCTCTTCTGATCCTGTAAGCAGCCCGCTGCATAGTTGCAGGAATCGCCCCCCCCGGATCCTAAGCCGGAATCGCGACCCGAGGCGAATCGTTCCGGAATCTCCAGGCGAAGCGCGATTCCGAATTTGAGGTGGCGCGATTCCTAGTTTTAAGTGCGATTCCTGCCATTTTAGGTTGCTTTGCCCCGGAATCGCGCTTCGGAATCGCGCAACCTGGACGCAACCTGGGCGCAACCTGGACGCAACCTGGGCGCAACCTGGACGCAACCTGGGCGCAACCTGGACGCAACCTGGACGCAACCTGGGCGCAACCTAGGCGCAACCTAGGCGCAACCTGGACGCAACCTGGGCGCAACCTGGGCGCAACCCGCGGGGCAGCAAAATAAACATAATTTTTTTTTAATTTCTTTTAAAATTTAACTTAACTAAGCATGAGGGGGTGGGTTAGGGTGAGTTTAGGGTGACTTTAGGGTGACTTTAGAAAAGAATAAAGCCCCCATTCTCTTCTCATTTTCTCACTTTGAGTTTATGAGAGTTGGAGAAGAG
>APFE031715823.1:33858-78996 GCA_000404065.3 Pinus taeda
TAAAAAAATATATATATATAGCAGACGCTTCCGCGGACGCTTCGCTTCCTAGATTTTTGGAAAATGACGCTTCCGCGCTCCGCGCTTCCGCTTCGTGCAACATTGGCCCGCTGCTGCGCCCCAGTGTTCTCTGACGGAGCATCCTGTGGATCGTTTTCCTCAGAGAAAACGATGGTAACAGTGGCTGTAATGATAGGTCTATTCAGGGTGTTGCGGAAGCGAAATTGGGTTGAGTGAGGAGCAGGGTGAGGGGGGAGAGGGAAGTTGGCTATATGGATAGCGGCCTCTCTCTAGCTAGCACCATGGAGCTGTGCACGTCCGCGGCCACTACGGGTATTAGGATACCTCCCAGAGAAGGTGCTGTGAGGGTTGGAAATGTCAGGGGAAGGGGAAGGGGAAGGGGAAGGGGAGGCGGAGTCAGGGGTGGGTGTGGGAGGAGGGCGGACACCACCACTACGACAACCACCTCTTCTGCTACACATTCGGTGTCGTATGCAAGCCATGGCCGAATTTACAGCAAGAGCTATCAGTGGGGGAATTGGCTAAATGACTGATGAGAGGATGAGCTTGGGAAGGCTGGGCAAAAGTCAAATTGCAGAGCCTGGTATGGGAGAAGTGATGCCCATTACCTAGGTCTACACAGCTTAGCAACCAACAGCGACTTCCGTGACAGTTCGCGAACAAGGCTTAGCTGCCTGAGGCGGCAATATGCTATGAAGCAGGGGGGAAGAGCAACATTATGGTTAGTGGAATCCATTTCAGTGCGAATGATGGGTAAATCTCGGCCAGAGTACCCATTAAATGAAACTTGCAGGCCGCCATGAATTTTCCTCAGGCTGGCATGGGAGGGAACGCAATCGGCCATGTGGCCTGTCCTCTCGACGCCCGGTGGTCTAATCCTCATTAATAGCTTGGTTGTCACCTGCATCCAGGTACCTTGTAATTGTTAAACATCTTGGGGTTAGCCTTTTTTTAGTAGACCCCACTTTTGAATCATTAGATTTCTTTAGATACTATGCATAAAAAGTATTGAAAATGATTTTTTTTTTTTTTTATATAGCTTAAATAAATTTATTTCTTTAAAGTAATAATTTTGTACATATGTACAAAGATACATTTGTAAAGGTAAAAATAAAAAGACGTGTGACTTTTAAGCTATCCCTTGAAAAAAATTTGAGCAATTTATTAGAGCTTATACGGAATGATTATGGCTGCATCAACAGATATATAGATGGTGGCTTGTACAGAATGTAAGAGTATGGCTGGATTAGTGTATGGATTGAGAATTGGCGTATGCTGATATGATAGCTAAGTGTACGAGTGCAGACAGCTGCAGCAATTGCACTGCCAAATTGTGCAGAATGATGGCGGATTGTGTGGATCTGGCAGCAGTGTCAACACAAATGGTGTAGGCTAGAACCTCTGCTAATTGACAGCTGTGTACGATGACTGTACACTTTTAATTGACAGCATACCCAATTACTCATATGGAATTAATTAATACTGTACAAAATTGATTTGATGATTGCAGGAGTTGTATGGGCTGATAGCCCTGATTATGGATTGATTGTTATATAGGGGCTGATGTGCAGATTGGGGGTTGTGTGGAACTAATTGAGAATTGGCCAAATCAATGGCTTTGATACCAGCTATATGTCACCTGGTTCGAGTTCGAATTCGAATTCGAGTTCGACAACCTTGAAGTTCGATAAAAATTCGACAGTGAAAATATTTGTAATAAAATTCGGCATTAAATTTGACATACTAAAAAATTTAAGAAAATATATAATAAATGAAGATGAAAATGAAAATATATGTAACTATACACATGAATGCAAGGAACAAAGCATTTAGCTCAACTGGAAGTACCAAAACCGCGGAAATACCAAAAATCACGCAGCCTGTATTTTGCCATCGAATTTCAATGACTGATTTTTAAATTCACATCCGCGAAAATTATTTGAATTTGAGTTTGAATTCGAAATGGGGTTTGATTTTAGAGTCAGCGAATCTGAACCGAATTAATTTGACTGGGCTTAAGATTCGATGAATTTCGACCCTGAAATTCGCTGAATGTGGTGACACAGGATACCAGATGGGATAAATGAACTGTTTATCGCTGATTGCAAGGAGATTTCTGCAAGTATAGAAAATATTGAATGATAAAATGACTAATAGAATGATAAGAATGATGATTATAATGAGCCTCATGACGTTATGCTTATACACATTGACTAGTCACGAGGGAAAGAGGTATGTGCCCTTTGACCTTTGATTAGCCTAATTATATTATTATTATTATTATTATATTCATAACAGTCAAAAAAATATATTTGCATAAATATCATCCCTAGTGCAGTTTGTTCATACAGAAATGAAATGTAATCTCCAATGCAATAATATGTACCAGTGTTGATAATATATTAATATCTGTATCGGCAAAATATCAGCGAGGGTCCAGAAAACATCTTAATCGGCAATATCGGCAAGCATAAAAAATCATTTTTTTTAGATTTTTAAACATAGCCGATATTTTCAAAATATTTTGCTGATATTTTCAAAACAGAAAATATTGCCGATATTATCAACACTGTTATTTACAAAGGACATTCAAAATATGTCTCCAAGGTGTTTTAGTACAGTCTATCTGGACAACAACCAAACCATCTACTTGACCATGAACTGTCAGCATTTTTCCTCAGTCTATCAAAATGTAGCCAAATCAGTTCTCCAGGCATAAAGACATGGGTGCCTTTTGAAGAGCTTTGATAACTTCAAATTTGCATTCTATTAAATATTACTATCATGACAAACAATTTACAGGATATTATTCTGTAGAGTCGGTCCAATTTGGTAAAAGTCCAGAATGAAGAGATTTATGTTGCAAAGTGAAATGGACATTAATTTTCTTTATTAGCATTATGATAGTTAACAATAAATCATAACAATAAATATAGGATAATGTGAGCTATGTGCAGTATGTTTGAAATGTTTATGGAAACAAGAATCTTTGGTGATAACTTTAGAAACAGTGCTCTCATATCTATACCTCTTGTCCTCTTCAAGAGGTCTGATTCATCTTCCTGCTGCATGTATATTTTGGGATGTTTCATCTAAAGACTAGGGTTTGCTAGTTGTAGGTTTATTCTGATGTTGCAATTTGGTACTATTGATTGCTCTAATTAAAGCACAGATGGCCATTGACTTCCATTCTCACAATTATCTATTTGATAAATAGGGCACTTCTTGGCGACAGAGTATTGAAATTACTATCAGGTGCATGCTACCTCCCACACCCGGACAAGGAGGCTACAGGTGGTGAGGATGCTCACTTTATTTGTACAGATGAGCAAGCTATTGGGGTTGCTGATGGTGTTGGAGGTTGGGCTCAGATGGGTGTTAATGCTGGTGACTATGCTCGTGAACTTATGTCTCATTCTGTTGCTGCAATTCAAGAGGAACCCCGAGGTTCTATCGATCTTGCTAGGGTCTTGGAGAAAGCTTACTTAAGTACAAAAGCCAGGGGATCATCAACAGCTTGTATGTTGGCCCTGTCAGATCAGGTAAGTCTTTGCTTCAACCACTGTGTTTCTTACAGTTTCCAGATACACGTACTATACAGTAAGATAAAAGTACATTCCTGAAAAATCCAGAATGGGCCCATTATGGAAGTATACATCTCACAAGTATAAATTAGTTAATAATATTTGTATTAACTAGTTATTAATATTAATATTGATATTAGTAATTTTATCCCTGAGTGGCGTTTACAATTGCCAGTTGATTGTCTTCTGTAATTACCATTTGATTCTCTGCCACCTTCGGTGGGGCCTCTTTATCTGAGTCTGAACTTTCGGATGCATGAGGTCTTTTAATGCTGCCCATCTCAGAGTTAGATTCTTTGTTCTGCTGTGCTGGAACTGAGGTTGTTACTACTGCTGTGCTTTGAATCATTGTTCCCTTCTTCTCAACCCCTCCGTCCACAGATGTTCCTTGTGATTTCTGGGTATCCATAGGGTTCTGCAATATTTCATCTTCTTCTTCTTGGGGTTTTTTCTTTTTTTTCTTTTTGGATATTTCTTTGCCTGTGGACACGAGTTTTGTAGATGTCTAGTCTGAAGACATATATGACATCGGAATGCCGTATTTTCAAAATCTAATAGGTGGGTCCATTGAAAGCTGTTATGAGTCAGGTTGATACAATCAAGTAAAACCCTTACTATGGTCAACTTCACATATCCTGACAAAAGTAAAATTTCCCTTTGAAGGTTTATCCAGATCAATCTTTACAAACTTCCCCAAAGTGTTTTCAATTCCTTCTAGAACTTGGTGGTGCCAGAAAGGCAGAGGAAGGTTATGTAATCTTATCCAGAGTGGCATTTTGGAAACCACCATGGTATTGGCATCAAACCGTGGAAACCATGGGGTTATAAAACGATCTGCGCTGCCCCAAAACCATGGGCCTTCATTTAAGGCGAACTGCACATCCTGCAAGTTAGCAAATTGTACAACAAAAACACCCCTTGAACACAAGTGGATTTCACAATTTGAGGTCCAACTTGTACATATCCAATGATGTAGATCCTTCGCTTTTGGCCAAAAACCGTTAAATCTACAAATTATTGCTTGAGATTGGAGGATGGAGAACCATTTTGAAACTTGTGGAACATTTACTCCCATTGTCTGGACCTGATTTATTTGTTCCACGATGTAAGGTCTAGGAATATTGGTATTTGGATCAGATTTGTTTTGTGGCTCAACCTTTCTCTTCACTGCACCTTTAAACGATGCTGGACCCTTAGGGTTACTGGGACCTGGCATGCCCCCCTCAGCCACAAAGTAATAATGATATAGGAGTTTCTTTTGATTCTGTAGTCTTGCAGCAGAATGTCGTCTTGCAGAGATCTACCCATGTAAATCAGATTTTGAAACTCTATGGGAATACCCAATCTATTTTGGATCTGCTCCTTCAGATATTCCACCAGATCTCCAGCCTGTACCCTTACAAGAAACCAATTTCCCATAAAGGTTTTACACAAATTTAAAAGGATTCCCTCTTTACCAGATCTGATTGACAACACTCCCCATTCAGCATTTGAGATATATCTCCCGTCTTCAGAGATTTGAAAGGGAGCCTAAAAAACGCCCCCAGATCTGTAGATAGGGCAAAATTTTGCTCCAGATCCGGAAGAGTAGATAACAAATCCATGGCTAAGATCGTTTTTGCAGTGACCTGCTTCCATGAAATCACAAAAAATGACCCCCGCAAAACATGTTTTCGGCTGCACAACAAGATCAAAACAAAGCAAAATGCTACTGGCTCTGGCTGTGAGGCCTGTTGAGAAATCCATGGCATAAAATTTAAGATTATTTAAATTTGATTTCTCTTGAATCCATGACATTTTCTTGTGACATTATTATTATTATTTAGTTCTGTTTTATCATCAAGACAAATGCCAATAAGTCTATAAGAAGATCCCAAACACAAGGACACCAGATGTAGGCTGCTAGCCAGGGCCAAAACCTCTCCTCGAGAGGAAAACCCACAAAAACATATTCTTATAGAATTTTAATGCAGGACTCCAAAACCTTGACTTTGACCTTGACCAAACCCCAAGCGATGAGCTAGCCAAAACCTTAAAGAATATCTCTGCACAAGACTGAGGAAACCCTAGTTCTTCCTCCAAAAACTCTCACGTGGGAGCAGGCAGATCTTGAAATTGCTTCCTTTCGTCTTTTCTTGGCTTCCACAGAAATTCACTCCTTCCCTACTTCGCTGGATCAAACTTCCTCTAATTCTCTCGCCAGATCAAAGATATATTACTTGTTGGATCTATGTGCAAATGAGGAGAGCGAGTTCCTTTATATAGGGTTTGCTTGAGGATGAATTGGGCCGCCTTGGTCCGACTTGAAGAAGGCTAATTGACTCGTCACTTGGCGGCTTCTAGACAATACAATTTATATTTATTATTTTTCTTTCTTGATACATGAGCCCTCCAAGGGCTAGTACATCATGACCTTGACCTTTTGACTTGTCAACAAGACCCTTATAACACTCAATGGGTTCTTTGACCTAGGACCACAATATGATGGGCAAGAAACCCATTTCAATAATAATAATTTTTCTTTTCTTTTTCTTTTGACAAGTACATCAATGATTGCACTGAATCATGACTCAAGCACAAATTGTGAAGACTGACACTAGTTACATTTTAACACCCCCGCTTAATTAGGGTAGTATTCATAATTGACCACAGGTATAAGGACAATACTCATTGAAATATTCTCATAAGAAGAGTCAGATTGGTAAGCCATCTTAAGCATCAACATTATAACCAATATACAACCAACATTGTCAACATAGCAAGGCCTTGACTAACACGCTCTATCTCTCAATAGATCATAGCCCAATGCTGGGAGGTTTTATGTGGGACACCACACTACCTTTTAAGGCACATACCCCATCCGGAGGTTTGCAAGGTATTTCCTTCTAGTACCATTCCTGTCTTGGATTTATACATCCTCAAGGAATTTCCTCTTCGACTACTCTTACCTATTGGATGCCCTACCTCATCCTCAAATAGTATCGGTCACCAGACTGCTTCCAATCTTGGATTCCAAATCGTCAAGGAGTATCTGTCTCAGATGCTTACCCAATCCTCCGGATGCCATTCTCTCCTAATGGTCATCACTAAGACTTACGACTGTTAATCCTGGTCTAGTGCATGACACATGAAGCAGAGAACTAGATCCGTCACTCCCTCTCAACCAAGGAGGTGCTCCCTTTCAACTAGGGAGAAGTGTCAATCATCAACTACTATAGTAGCTCTCAGCACTCTATTGTCATCATCACATGTGCGAGCTTTCTTTGAATCTTACAGGGCCCTGTATATATGACTTCATCATCATGAGTCCTTTCATCTTCATAATTTCTTTGTAGGGCATAAGCCATCTTCTTCATCACTTCTCTTCAACAAACCATAGTGTTGAACCCACAGTCATGTCATCCTTTTCTTCCTCGGAAAGTGATCTTTTACTCCACATCTGGTTATCCTTCGTACAACTACCTCTTTCAAGTCATGCTTATTTCAGGATCTTCCATCCAATCACATGAGTACTAGTTATAGGTGACATTTTACAACCCTCTTTTGGTAGCCCTGTTTCAACTCAACCAGATGAGTTTAAATATCAAAATGAACATCAAATTAATGTTACCCTTTGTTATATCATCATCTTCATCACGAACTAATCATTATCTTAATCACAAAATGTCTCCCTCTTGAACATCTGGAGAGTGATCAAGTCATGACCATCAAACCATCTGCAACTTGTTATCATATCTGTCATTGAGTTGTACATCAACGCCCCGGACCAAGTACCGAGGCAACGACCCAATCATATTCTTATTAAAGTGAATCTTCTATATATAACATTATCGCACAGAACCTAACAGTATATCATGTCTTCATTAACATCTTGGTCTTCCTTCAAATTTTATCAGTCTTTAGCAGAACTCATCTCAGCCAGTCATTTAGCCCTGCTCCTCATGTCCAAAAATGAGATATATCGTGCATTAATCCGACAAGCTTGTTAAGAAGCCTACTCCAAAAACATATAGAATGGATAGCAATAATGATGGTCATTCTTTCAAGCTGAAGAAGTCACTAAATGACATTACAAAGGAGGATCCAAAAATGATCCTTATTATCTGCCTGCAACAAAATCTTTATATCGGCTAGCTCACTTCTATATCAGGTTTATGAATTCTATTGTATGATGCTACTAATTCTTTTCAGGCATCCATAGTCCCATGATTATATAATGAATCTATCTTTACATATCAAAATGCCTAAGGATTTATGGGTCCTTACAGTTCCCTCCTTCGATCTAGGTCTCCTTCATGCATAGAAATGTAATAGGAGTCTCGACTCCTCTTCCTTGGCGACAAAGGCTCGAATTAAGTCCTTTTGAAATGTAATTGTGCTTAGAACAATATGAGAACTAGGCTTCTTCTTTTCTAGCCTTTACTTGTGTGCTCAGAATTTTGAAGAGTAGCTCGGACGTCATGCTCAAGTAGAGAGAAGATCATGTACAAATGAAGGGTATGAGTTTCGCTTGACAGGGAGACTATGCTTTAGTCTCAGAATATCCCTTCATTAAAATCAATCTAGTACTAATTATTTGCACAAGTGTAGTCTTAAAATTTCCATTCTTTTGGAGACTGTCCTTATCAATGTGACACTTATGTATAAAAACAATGTCATAGAATCTCGGACCATGTACAGAAGATTTGTCTTCCTTCTAGGGTTGATATGGTTTCCAATAGGAAGGCCTTGAATGCCTTGCAAAACTAGAACATTCCCTTCACAAAACTTTGATAAATTCACTGATTAACAATGACTATAATGTTGTGAAGCTGTTCAGAAATTCATTGATTTGGATGAAAGATGCAGACCTGGTGGCCTCCTTTTTAACCTTCGCTCCAATGTCAAGAGGTGCGACCTCTCTTATGCTGTTAGATAAGTCGTTTAACCCTGCACAACTATGCTCCTCATGCCTTCGCTTTGCTAAAGTAGGTTTGCAACCTTGATGTAGAGATTAGGGCAAGATAATGGTATCTAGAAAGCGTCGATTTGCTTGCTAATGAGTGCGGTCTGGAGAGGGCTATTAAATTAGCCTTTAGGTTTCCTTGAATAGGGTTGAATTGTCCTCAAAGTGCTGTTGCTAGCCTTACAATGCCTGCAGCCTTACTTCTGCAAGTAGGGCTGGTAATTTTGCCTAGAGCTTTGATTTATTTGCCTCCATAAATTTGGTCTATGGTAGATGATTTCCTTGAGATGATGTAATGCCAAACTGATCTTCTTTCTGTTGAGTAATCTGTAGGGCAATAGATAGGATGATTTCTCTATTTTTGATAACTGTTTGTGATGTCTTTTTACGTTTTCTTTCTTATTAGCTTCTTCTCTTATTATTATGTTTGTTCTTGTCATCAAACAACTACCAAAACAATAGTACACAAGAACACAAGATATAGGTTGCAAGCTAGGGCCAAAACCTCTCAATTTGAGAGGAAAACCCGTAAATCTCTTCTCTTTTTATAGATTCTTCAACTGACGAATTCCAAGACCTCTAGATGAAGACCAACACACTTCCAAGACCAAGTCCGACCTTCTTGATGATGTGCTTCCTTTGTCTAAGTCAAACCCAGTCAAATCTCTTCTAGCAACACAATGTTGATCCCCCAGCTTTAGATTTTTGGCCTCTACTGCAGGTCTGAAAGTTTCGCCCCCTACAATTGCACTGCATCCACACGTGGGAGTGAAAGTTAGCCTTCCAAGGCTGCCCAACAACTTCGCTTGACTTGCTTCCTTGTCTAGAGCTAGAGAGTGACCTGGTAGGCTCCTTTGAGCAACTTCGATCTTCTTCTAACAACTTGAGAATTTCGACCTTGAAGCAACAAACCCTAGCTTTTCTTCTTTGCAAGTGTGAGAGAATTAGCCCGAAAACTTCTTCCTTCTTCCTTCTCCTTCTCCTTCTTTGCTAGCTTTCTTGCTCCTCCTTCGCTTGGATAATGAGAAGTGAATATGTGTCCATGGGAGGTCGAGTTCCTTCCTTTATATAGGCTTCTAAGGTGGACGAGGCTCCTCAAAATAGGCCGACTTCTTAGCTGGCAGGCCGACTTGGTCTTGGAAGGTATTCTAACACTTTTAAATACAAAAATAATTCTTTTTACAAGTTAGAATGTGCCTGATCGGGTCTTCAACATATGGCAATGACTCTTTTGACTTCTTGACCTAGGACAAACCCTAGAAGCATTCAATGGGTGCTTCATAATAGCAATAATAATTTTCTTTCATTTTACAGTATACAAGAATCAAAAATACATTTCATATTTATGAAGATCGAACCAAGTTACACAATTTTCAACATTTTCTGCCATCTGTTCAAAGCCCTAGCTCTGATACCATGTTGAGAAATCTAGGCCCTAGGGCATAAAAGTTAAGGTTATTTAAATTTGATTTCTGTTGAATCAACGACATTTTCTTGTGACATTATTGTTATTATTTAGCTCTGTTTTATCATCAAGACAAATTCCAATAAGAAGATCACAACACAAACACAAGAACACTAGATGTAGGCTGCTAGCCAGGGCCAAAACCTCTCCTATAGAGGAAAACCCACGAAATTCTCTTCTTATAGAATTTCAATGAAGACTTCCAAGACCTTGACCAGATCCCAAGTGATGAGCCAGTCAGAACCTTAAAGAACATCTCTGCACAACAAGACTGATGAAACCCTAGTTCCTCAAAAAATTCACCGTGTGAGCAGGCAGATCCTGAAATTGCTTCCTTTCTTCTTTCGCTGGCTTCCACAGAAATTTACTCCTCCCCTTCTTTGGTGGATCAGATCTCCTCTAATTCTCTTGCTGGATCATAGATATATTACTTGTTGGATGTATATGCAAATGATGAGAGCGAGTTCCTTTATATGGGCTTTGCTTGAGGATGAATTGGGCCACCTTGGGCCGACTTGAAGAAGGCTAGTCAACTCATCACTTGGAGGCATCTAGGCAATACAATTGACATCTATTATTTTTCTTTCTTGAGACATGAGCTCCCCAAGGGCTAGTACATCATGACCTTGACCTTTGACTTGTCAACAAGACCCCTAGAGCATTCAATGGGTGCTTTGACTTAGGACCACAATATGATGGACAAGATGAAGAAACCCATTTCAATAATAATAATTTTTCTTTTCTTTTTCTATTGACAAATAGATCAATGATTATATCAAGTCATGACTCATGTACAAATTATGAAGATCGACGCTAGTTACATTTCAACAAGGCCAGCCAGGATAAACCCATCAGAGCAAAATAGACCTGATCCACGATCCCTTGTTCCCACTCTGGCCACATCTGGAGAAAAAGGGCAGCGTTGAACTTGCCAGCCATTTGCTTCGTGGAAAGATGCCGTTCTCTGCTCTACAAATTCGGGCAATACAATACAACCCAACCAAAACCCACAAATGTTCTCGCCCAGTGCTGAGAGCATTACAGAAGTAGCGATCTCCATGTGCACCCGGAGCAGATGTGCACTCCGCAGCGGTGGCCCAGCAAAACCTGCAGTTGCCGAACGAAACCTTAACGTTCCTCATGTTGCTCCAGAGTCCTTGCTTCCCGTTTACTGATATTATTACTTATTATTAATATTTCCGATCTAAAGTTTATTATTAATATTTTTTTACTAATTATAATGTTACTTTGTGTAATATAATATAATTATAAAGTATTGTATAGCTTTGTTTGATTTAATTTCAACCATAAAAGTATGTCACATAACTATTTTAATTAAATGATATATTTCAACCTTGGGTTGTCTCGGGACTGACCCAAGACTTTTTACATGCTACAAATTACAATCCCCCAGATGGGCCCCAGTAATTGGGTTTAACTAGACATTCATTGAAGGACTCGTAGCACTGTTTTGAGCCTACTGTCCTGGGCTGCAACATCCTGAAACTCCATGCCCACTATTTGACATGCTGGGCGGTGTAGGTGGTGGAGCTTTGCCATGCAGGTATAATTTGGTTCCTTAAAACAAGTGCCATTCAGGCAATTGGCTTTGACATTCCCATTACCATATACCTGCAGGACCTGACAGCATCTCCAACTGTCTTTTTGCTGTGTGAATCATCACAACCATCACAATACATGTCTGCAGCTTCATGGCTCCTGCCTGCTGTTCACTACCTTCCACAAACAGTTCTGAATGTGTAGAGGAGGAATGTAGTTTTTTAGGAGATGCTGGGCATGCTACAAACTCCAGAGGCACTGGTATGGCAGGGAAGCTAAGATAGGCAAGAAAACTATAATGGAGGAAAACTAAACCATACAGTGCCTCTACTGCATGGAAAATACAGCTGTAGCTGTACTAATGCTGTATGTTCCTACAGGAACAGGCTATATGGCAGTATTTGGTAACTATGGTGTATTTGTCCCTAGCCTGTTAAATATTTGACTGTAGGTGGTGGTGGTGCATCTTTGACACTTCTAATAAGGAGTTTGGTTGTTGCTTGTATTTCATGACGGTGGTTCTCTGACTGAATATTGTCTCTTTCTAGGGTTTGCATGCTGTGAATTTGGGGGATAGCGGATTTTTAGTAGTAAGAGATGGATGCACGATCTTAAGGTCTCCTGTACAGCAACATGACTTCAATTTAACATTTCAACTTGAAAGTGGTGGTGGCAGTGATCTCCCCAGCTCTGCTCAGGTCAAGAAATTATTGTTTGATCTATTTTTACCTATGCTTCATATTTAAATTGATTCATTGTAGCAAAATTTCAGATTCTCTCTTTTATTGTTAAATGTTCTAATTTTGTTTAGTGATACAGGTTTTCAACGTTCAGGTTGCTCCTGGGGATGTAATTATTGCTGGTACAGATGGTCTCTTTGATAACCTATACAATAATGAAGTGACTGCTGTAGTAGTCCATGCTGTAAGAGCTGGGCTAGGACCTCAGGTTACAGCTCAGAAAATTGCTGCACTTGCCAGGCAGAGAGCACAGGATACACACCGGCAGACCCCTTTCTCCACTGCTGCCCAGGATGCAGGTTTTCGATATTATGGTGGGAAACTGGATGATATCACTGTTGTTGTGTCGTATGTTTCAAGCTCTAATTCCAACTAGGAGATTCAAGTTTGATGTTTATGATAATTTGTGATTCTGAGGTGGGTTTAATGACCAGCTATATCCCCTACTGCTTTTGCCTGTTAATATATTTAATTCTCTAATTTTTGGTTCTTTTGTATCCTAAGTTGTCTGAAATCATGTCATTGCAATAGTAGTTAAATAGATTTCCCAAATATGGAATAATTGCCTTCTATTGTTCCATTAGAAATGATGTAAATGAATTTGAACAGGAAAGGATTGTTGATGTTCTGGATCCATTCAAGGCTATCCAAATTGGACTACTGATGTACACTACCAGCTGTAAACATGCGAATATCAACAATTATTTTTGCCTCTGTAGTGGAAGTCTCATTAAAATCTCACAGCCTGTGCTGAGACTCCTGTTTGTTAGGGAGCCATTGGACATGCATCCTACCATAACCAAATTGCAAAGTAACTGCAGAAAATGCAGAATATTTGCTGTATTATATTAAACTTTTGAAAAATATCAATACCGACTGTTGCTTGGGCATACAATGTTGTATGAATGGTACTTTGCAGATGACAATGTTGAAATGAAAATATTAAAGAGCTAACAAAGGAAATATTTTACCACTGTTCTTCATGTTTTAATCAAATATATTGGGCATTTACTAGCTCTCACAATTTTTGTTGGGGATATGTGACATTTTTGAGTTATTGACTATTGATCAAGTAAATATTTACTGGCTGTCCAGTTTTGCATGCTTGGTGAACTAGATTTTACCTGCATTGCCAGGGGATGTTGTTTTGGCCCTGGGTGGCATGTCTCCATATCTACCCCTTCTAAGGATGCATCCGAGCACATCCCTACCCTCCTAGGGATGCATCCCACATTCTGGGTATAGGATGATGTTTGCAGGGAAACTTAAGGGATGTACCCTGAAAGCATTTTGAAATTCTGATTTGTAGGTACTAGAGATTAATCCATGCCTGGTGTTTTAATTTTCAAGGTATGATCCTCATCCTCTATGCATAATAGTGTGTATTAAAGTCCAATTTGCATTTTCCATACCTTGTGATCTGCTACATGAGTCTGTTCAGTAAGCTATCCAAATTGTCTGACTTATATTTCATGTCTAGATAACTGATATAGAGGATTAGTCTGTATTTTGCTTCCAATGACTGCACAGCTGTTTTTATTTGTCTATTTTATTGTGTGGCGACCTATTATATAGATTCAACTCCTGTCTATTGCTAAAATGTTGACTGTCTAAATTTCTTGATGATTTGCCCTTTCCACAACTGCAGGAACTTTAAATTGAAGAGATATTGTCTAGAGTTCAGATCACAGGGTTTATTCTTAAGTTTGTATTCTTGTACATATATGTATGAAAAACGGGTATGATTTGTTTTAACATTTAGCTGCTGCTGAACTGTCCAACAAGATATTACAAAATATAGATGAGTTTTTCATGTGTTCTTCAAACATTCCTGAAAAATCAAAATTATTTCCCACAGGCTGCGCAAGCCTTTCTATCCCTACTTGTCTATCCATTTATCCTACTAAGGACCCCCTGCTTGACACTGATCGTGGATGAATGGATCCTGTTGCACTGTATCCTCCTCCAATGCCTTCACAGTTCTTTCAGGAATGATCCAACTGAAAGTTTTGGGTTTGGGGGCTGGGTGACAGGGAGGGGGGTGTGGTAACTGCTGAGACTGGACCAGAGAATGCCTCTCTTTCTCCAGCTTCACAAGCCTGTCTTGGAGCATGCTCACTCCCTCTGCCAATTCTTCCTAATGCTGGTTATGTTTCTTCATAAAATTTCAACTGTCTTTCCTTTTTTCTTGTGGGTGTTGGTCATTGTTCTCCAGGCTGAATACTTCAGGCTTCCTTCTAACCCTTTCCCATAGCCGATCTCTGTTTAGAAGCTAAATGTGAGATGCACAGGCTGTTCACTCTTAAGTTGTGACTGTCCTCTCTTAACAAGAAGCATCAGAATGGAAATGAGGAGGAATGTCCAGGCATTCAAGAAATTAAACCCACATGCAGAAAGTCATCCCATCCTCTCTGCATTGATAAATGCTACCTCTGGTGCAAAGTTAGAGTGAGTCGTCGGTAATGAAGAGGCTTTAATGCCGATATCTTAACTGCATTCACATTTTGCCACTTGTCACCAATGCTTAATTCCATGAAACTTTGGACCAAGGATAAATTGGTATAGGCCACGGGAGGTAGGATGGATATGGATCCTCATCATTTATGCTTATTACCTTTCCAACTACTTCATTTGTTTTCCTATCGGCAGAGGCATTGACTCTTCTCAGAACATGGAAGAACTTATGGTTTCGTAACTCTTTGTAGGGCTTTGCATCCAGTGCAGGCATTGAGTGTTCTCAGAATATGAAAGAATGACCCTTCAGTGGGATTTGAATCCTTTCAACTAGCTTTCCTAATTACATGTCTTGGGGTGTTGATTGATTGTGCATGTCTGGTTATTACTCGTGGAATTCCCCACCACAGTTAACCCCTTCTCGAGTATTGTCAACCCATGGAACAATGACAGTGACTCTGCTTGGCTATTGGTGGCCTTTCTTATTCTCTATTCCTAACTTCTTTCTCGTTTTCCTTGGAAATCGAGAGCAATCATCCCTGCACCTGTTGCCTCTGTAATCTATCTTTATTAACTTATTTGCCTAGACTTGCTAATCTCTCAGCATCACAGGCAAAGATGGAGTTCACGTATAAATATAGAGAAAACAGGTGGCTTTCAGAGAGTTCAATTCTAAAATTCTAATGTGTAAGGGTTTGCCATTGTTTAAATTAGGTGCCTGGGTGCAAGTGTGTGTGTGTGTTTTGTATCTAGTTATAGTGTTGATGCTTGGATACGTGAACTCCATCTTTGCCTTTGATGCTGAGAGGTTAATAAGTTGAGGGAAATCCCCATAAAGGTGGAAAAAAAAAGATTGGCTACCTATCGGAAATATAGGATTAGGCCAGCCTTTATGTGACAATGGATGCAGATATAATCTTTTAGCTCAAAAGCCCCTTTTCTCGTAAGAAATCAATAGATGTTCAAACAATACAACAATGGCAGAGCTTTTCGCCAAGGGTTGAAATGCTAACACCATACCACCTCTTGCCTACCGTTGAATGGATTGTTATGCTTTATACAGGGATTTGCATCGGTGTGTGTATCATCTATTAGAACTGGGGTATTTTTAAGATTTGAGACGGCCTCGGAGGAAACATACAATATCCTAATATGTCAGAGAACGTGTCATCATCGAAGGAGGGACATTGTTTATAATTTGAATGTTACTTCTGTGAAATTTGAACCATGTCGGCGGCACTAAGATATTTTGAGAAGTGAAACAGCACAGTTTTTTTATATGCATTTGTTTTTCCGACACTGATGTTATTCTTGAAAAAAATCTCAGTGTCACCAAAAGAATCATAGTCAATGCCCCACTGTGATAACCGACATGAAAAAAAATATTATTTGACTTTTGTTGGAGATTGAAGAATACATACCTTCTCATTTCCCGCTGTGATAACGGACATTAAAAAAATATCATTTTTGACTTTTATTAGAGATTGAAGAATATATACCCTCTCATTGATGGGATGGTAAAATGTAAGATTCAGTAACGAATGAACTTTGGTGACTAAGTTTTTCACTGATCTTGAGCGGAAGTTCAAGACGTATAGTATTATTATACAAAGTTTCAAGTTTTTCACTGACCTTGAGCGGAAGTTCAAGACGTATAGTATTATTATGCAAAGTTTGAAAATCCATAAAAATGGTGTAAATGAAGTTGATCCCTTCATATGGTTGGTGTTTGTCATCATTTAAGATTTGGCCTTCTAATAACGTGTTAGGATGTGTAGTGTTAGGATTTCTGTACTTTCATGTGAATAGTGGTTCCAAGTGGGGTTAATAAACATTGTCGAAATTGATTTCATTTCCAAAATGTATGTTAAGGTGAGCAGCAGGGCATGTCTTAGCTTTGTAAAGAGAGTTTGAGTTTGTTACATCAATTTTCACTTAGATAGCATTTTTCATTTAGGAGGAATTGAATTTTTCAGTTTGATAGTTTATTATTGTATTTTATACAGCAATTTGAATATTTCATTTTGATAATTTAGGGATATATTTTATGAAAGATTAAAATTTTTATTTTGCAAAGTTAGTGTTAAATGTCGTGAAGGGATTGTTAGAGTGGTCAATAATAAATTTTGTTATAATTTGAATGAAACAGTATTGCAATTAATTTTACCTGTATTTGTCTCGAAAGCATCGTTTCTATTTGGATATTTCATTCACACGCCTTAGCAAACAAGTATACATTGTGGAGTTCATTGGTTCAATTCCTCCATTTTGTTTTGCATCACCTTCACCTTCATATTGACATTGCCTTCATTATCTTTAATTTATCGAAATAGTGGAAACAAACATTCTAAACTTGAGTGTGCATGTAAAAAAACGTTTTTTCACAATAATCAGATTCAAAGAACACTCAACATGCACTGTTACACACATTTTAACATTTTAATTTTTAATTACATCAATAGGCATGAAACCCACACCCCCCTCAATTAAGGATCTGAATAAAATGGTTCAAAGTTAAAGACACTGGCATATTTTCGTCATTTTTCTTCATCGATGGATGAAATTTCTAAATTGGTCGTTTATTTTTATTATTAGTTTTTACCATTTTATTTTCACTAAGTAGGTTAAAATCATTGACTTGGATTACTTAAGCTACATATCACATTTCATTTGGGCAAGTAGAGTTGGAGAGGGTTGTGGGTTATGAAGCATATTCCTTTGCAATGAATTGTTCAGTCACTTTCAATTAACCTATGAAATCTCCAATCTTTGTTGTGGTTAAGGGTGGCTCCTCTGTTTGGAAACAATTCTTCTAGCAATGTCTGGACGAAAATGAATCATATATCTTGATATTTTTCAAATTGAAACGAATCAGCTTCTTTTGTTGATACCTATTGGTCGTCAATGACTGCCCTAATTTTTTAGGCAGTCAACGACTGTCCTAATTTTTTAATCAATTCAAAATTTGCACTACATGAATTTATTGTTGATATGCTTTTGAATTTCTTTTAAAAGAAAGAAATATGCACTCCAAAACTATGAGAGGTGAAGAACTATTTTGGATCCTATATGATAACTTTATATGTTCAATTTTTGTGCAAGGTGAACTTATTACAAGTTGGACTTCTTTAGATTCCATAAGATGGACTATGTATCAATTTTCATATCTTCGGACTTCGAACTTATTGGTGAAGTTGTTTAAGGCAAATATGGTATGGCTATTTAGACTTGTAATCCTAAGAGTTTGTATACATGTTGGAATATCACATCACTTCTAGGAAATGCTAAACAAACATCAGAGTCGCTCGGTTTAAAAAACTGTGTTATTATCCTCCAACTAGTGTGGTTCTCTATGAGGGGGTTCCCTTGAAGGAGCCATTGTCACAAACCATACATATAGAGATGATCCCTGTCTTCATCGTGGATAGTTATTATTCATCATGATCTCAAACAGTACTTACATAGATGATTCTTGTCTTCATTGTGGACAATTAAACTATTTGCCATGTCTTTTGGATTTGCAATTATGCTCGGATGCATTGTGGCCTTGTTTGGGGCATTTTCTTTAGTGAGTTTTCTTAGAAGGTTGCTATGTTAAGGGATGTGTTGAAATATGGTTGTCATTGATGTCAACCCAAGCAACACCAAAAGAAGCACCACCTTTGTTGACCAATATGACATGGAAAATCATGATATTTGGAGTCAAGAGCACTTTCGTTGGATTCTCTTTGTCATGCCAATTTTGATGGTATGTGGCACATCACGAGGGTCCTCATGGTATGGGAGACATGCTTAATAAAAAGCAAAGCCCCCTTTTTGTGGTTAAAATCCCCAAAAGGAGACGATTTAAATATTTTATGGTTGTGCCATTTTTAAAATTGATTTCTAAGGAAAATGATTTTGAAATGTTGAATTTTAAATGCTTCCCTCCAACAAGTCGGTCTCATTTCATAAAAAAATTGGCTCCAATAATTTAAATTTTAAATTTTGCTTCTTTTCCCTCCATGGAGTCAGTGTGCCCCTCCAAAAGCTCATTTTAGCCTCTATAAATATAGGGGCATTTGGTTGAGAAATCTAGGGCATTAGCATTAGGTGATTTATCTTCAATTTATGATTGCTTGTGAATGCTCTTTTACTTCTTTAGATTATAATCTTCTTCTTCTTAGATAATTAGTGTTATTCTTCATCAAACAGTGACCAATGCATGAACATAAATAGACAAGAGACATAGAATGTAGGGTATCAGCTAGGGCCAAAACCTTTCACTCTTTGAGAGGAAAACCCACAAAAATTCTTCTTATAGAGATTCTAGTTGATGAATACCAAGACTAAGACCCTTGACCTATTAGCCACTCCAAGACTACGACATAAGTCCTCTTGACAATGATTTTTTTCTTGTCTCCTCTTCCACTTCGACCTTCTTAGCATCACCGAGATCTTATCACTGTCTTCATACTGAGATCTTCTTTACTGTGAGATCTCCTTGTTGTTAGAGTCCTTGCTTCATATGATGTCACCATGACCTTCTTCCCCTTGTTACAATTAGATTCTTTATCACTCCGTCCTGTGATGACATCAAACTTTGCTCACTGTGGTATCACTGAAATTCTGTCTACCCTCTCCTCTATTCCACACTGTAATCCTATAAGTGCATCGAACTGTAGCGTGCACACACATACACACACATATATATCATTGTTCGAACTCCTGTTTAGATGTTATGACACCGAACTGTGCTTTACTAGACTTACTATTGCAATCTGTCTATCCGAACCTAGAGATAGATCTGAACTCATCTTCTGTTCTACCCATCTGAAAAACTCAGAGAGATGTCTGAAATTCTGTGTAAATGTGAAGACCTTACTCTCATATATATTGTAGTATGTCCATAAATAGGTCGACCTATAAAATCGAATAGGTGTGTCTTCATAGGGTGCGCCGACATGAGTTCTTTCATTCATTTTGGAGGTCGACTTGAAGAGGAGGATTGTGCTCATCTTTGGAGGACTTCTAGACACTTTCATAAACTCATATACATTTGACACATTTGACTTTAATAACAAATCCGAAGGCTCTCAATGGGAGTCATATAAATAAAATCTCTTGCTCATGAAACCCATGAAGCAAGTATTACAAAATAATTTTATTCTCTTCTTTTCATCATTTACAAAAATCATAATTACATGTCATTATGATGACCAAACCTAGTTACACTTTACAACACTCCCTCTTAATTAGGGAGGTATTCATAATGGTACTTGGTCATTCTCAATCTGAATAATTCTCATAAGATGAATCAAATTGGTAACCTATTTGTTTAACAACGTATTAACCAACATTGTTATATAGCAAGGCCTTGACTAACAATTCTATCTCTCCACAAGATCTCAGTGCAATGATGGCGAGACCCATGAGTTATAGACGTCCTCATCTCTCTCGGAACATACCCCACCCGGGTTCTCAGGGTTTGTTCCACTAGGACTATTCTTAAAGAATATCAGTCTTTCAGGACCTCTCTTATTTGTTGATTTGTGGTAGTATCAGATGTGCTCTAGCCATGAAAATTGGTGGAGAGGCTAAGACACATAACATCCCCAATCTAGAAATCGTTTGGGGAAATTCCACCGGGTTGGAGAGATATTAAAATAATCAATATTTTTAATGGGGTTCTTTAAGTCTAAACTTAGGAAAATTAAAATATTAATGGGTATTAATATAAATCTGAGTGAGAATGTTCTAAATGACATGGATCAAACCAAATCTAATCTTAGTTATTGATTAGGGACTTAATCTCGGCCGTTAAATACTCAATAGGAAAAGTATAAGAGAAGGCTTGAGGGTTAGTTGAAGATACACCAAATTCATCAGTTAGTTCGATTTTCTGGAGAGGGGTTTGCTGAGAGAATCGAACCAGTGATTTGTTGCAACAAGGGGCAGTTCAACACGAGGCCGAGACTACATAGCAGAGGGGCAGAGAGTGCTAGAGAGACAACACAGAGCCTGGGAAGGCTGACACAGAGGTAGCTGGGAGCTACGCAGAGGCTGAAGAGGCTAGCGTGGGTGATGCAGAGCGTTTGAGCGCTGACGTAGATAGCCAAGGGGCTGACGCAGAGGATTCAGTGGTTGCACAGAGGCTAGCAGAGTTGATGCAGGTCCAAGAGGTAGCGTCGACAGATTTTTCGTGGGGTAGACTGAGTGTTGGTGAGATGGGAAGGGTGACGTAGTGCCTGCAGAGTGACACAAAGCAGTGGAGAAGCTTGGAGCAACTTCCATTGTCCAGCTAAGGAACTTCCGTAGTTGTTGTGGGATTATTCATTCTGTGACTAATCAGCCGGAATCTCTGTCTCCGAGGGGAGGTACTTCTGCTGAGGGCATTCTCTGTTGGGTGAGCCATTTCTGGCACCCTAGTTGTATTCTGAAACCGCATAATAATAAAATGCTCATATTTGTTGCATCGGTTTTCACGCATTAGGTTTTTCCAGGATGATTGTCCAAAAATAACGTTGTCCTTTGTGTGTTTGTCTTAATTATTTTAGTTGTTGATCTGTATATGTGTTAATGATGCATTTGTGTTTATTTTCGGTATTTATATTTATAAATAACTTGTTAATAAAAAGAACAAGTAGGAGAAAATAAACTAGATAATGCAGTAGGGATTTCTGACATGTCAGACTTATAAATTTCAACATGGTATCAAAGCATTGCAAATCACAGGAGGACTGAAGGCACATGCATTTCTGGGTACTGGCTAAAGCATTGTGTATGTCAAAGCGCTTTTAGTTCAGTTCGGTAGAACGTAGGTTCCAAAGCCTGATGCCATAGGTTCAAATCCTATAGAGCGTGACTATGTTCCTATCAAATCCAACCCTCTAGTGGCAAAAACAAATGGAATGGATTATGCTTTTACTCAGGGGAAGATACTGTCTTAGCTGTAATGGCACATCGTTGTCCAGACCAAGAATTCCCCATTGGGAATCAATATCCATAGGTTTTTTTCTAAGTGACAATTTGCACATACAATACGTTCAATGGCTTCTCGAGGATTTTCATAACCCTACCCATACTACCTCCAATGAACTGAAAATCCAACAGTAATATGAAGAATTTGCAGCAGTAGTAGAGGTTCCGAGAGACAACGTTGTTCCAGAGCAAAAGCACCAAAGAAGAAGTGACGCAGAGGGCTTGCGTCATTATTTTGAGTCAAGAGGAGGCCTAGCGCAGAGGCAGAGAGGGGTAGATCAGACCTACGTAGTGCCTAATCATCTTTCTTAGCCAGGAAGGATCGACACTGTGGCCAGGAGGAGCAGATTCTGCTGTGGTCAGATTGCGTAGAGCTTGAAAGGCTTAGTTTCTTCAGTTTGCGGGGCTTGGGGAGCTGTGGGTAGATTGTGATTGAGAAGTTGGTGGGGTGTTGTTTTTGTCAGAAGAGAACAATACCTAAGGGGATAGAACCAAGGTAGAGAGAGTTGCTACCTTGACGGATTTCTGGCCAAGAAATCTAGATCCGAGTTGCAATTGCAAGGAGGATTGGAGAGGAGCGGTTCAACAACTGGCCGAAGAATTTCCAGGAGGGAAATCAGGACTTGGAGATTTCCAGGAGGGAAGTCGAGACTCGAGAGTCCAGAAGAGGTGCTGAAATGGCAATGAACAGACTAAGGGATCAGGAGAGGTTGGATGAGGCTTCCAACCTTTTCATTTGGAAGGTCAGAATCCTGGCAGTCTTGGATCGACATCAGATCAAGGACTTTGCCTTGAGAACCGTGGCTATCCCAGTCGACCCAACTGAGAATGAGAAGTATGAGGATGCAATGGCGAGAGTGAAGTGCATGATCCTAGACGGGGTCAAAGATCATGTCATACCACTTATTGCTGAAAAAAACACAAGAAGGGAGATGTGGGATACTTTGACGACCTTGTATCAGGGCACTTCCGTGTAGCGAAATATGCTATTGGAAAATCACATGTGGTCGTATCAGATGCAGAAGAGAGAGTATATAGATTCATTCCTTCTCAGGTTGCAGGGGATTCGAGACCAGCTTACTTCCATGGGGTCTACACCAGATCCATAATTTATGGTCATCACTGCCCTGAACGCAGTCTCTGAGGAGTGGGAGACATTTGTCCAAAGTATTTTGGGCAGCGCTACTCTCCCAGGTTGGGAAGAGATGTGGCAAGCGCTTCACCAAGAAGAGATCAAGAAGTTAACCAAGACGGGGAGTAGTGGCAAGGGAAGTTGAATCAAAAAAGAGGTGGAGGAGGATGTGGCTTTAGCATCTGCGGGACAACAAGGTAAGAGGAAGAAGAAGGATATCTCCAAGGTGAAGTGCTTCCATTATGGGGACCTGGGACATTATGCATCCTAGTGTCCCAGGGAGAAAAACAAGGGAGATGCTTCCGATTCAAAGGTAGCTCCAACTAAGATGAAGAAAGAGGTCGGGACTGATGACAACTGTGCCATGAGTGCTCATGCACCTCTAGAGAAGAGGTGGGGAGACATCGAGTTGTAGTCAAGACGACTACATACTAGGGGCAAGATCCTTGAGGTACCCAAGATCATATCCGACTATGGGGGCCCCTTACGACAGTAGTAGGATGACAGAGGACGGGTGAAGCAAAGAGTAGTGGAGCAGTAAGGCAGTGCTTGGGTGCAGAAATATGAGGCAACGTAGTGGAGGTTGCAACAGTGCGAGAGACATAGAGGTGTATGCAACAGTGTAGTGGTAGCTGAGGGTGCATAAAATAGCCGCAGAGGCAGCTTAAGCATCACGAGGGTTCCAGATTGACCACGATGTCAGTGTTTGGGAGAAGTCAGTTACCCACTTATCAGTAATTGAGTTGCAGTGAAGCAGTGAACAATGGCAGTGCTAGGGGTAGCATGGGCAACATATTGAGAGGGAGTTGCAGTACATATGCAGCAGTGGAAGTGGCAATGTCATGGGTAGCAGTATAGGAAGCAACAACGCAGATGATGTGTGGCAGCAGGGCAAGCATCAGCATAGGTACCGGTGTGGAGGATCAGTTTGATGTTTCCATGTTGAAACATTATTAGAGCACATTTCTCTCTAAGAGAGAGTGTTGATTTGTGGTAGCATCAGATGTGCTCTAGCCATGAAAATTGGTGGAGAGAATAAGGCACATAAGATATCTAAGACCCAAAAATCGTTTGGGGAAATTCCACTCGGTTGGAGAGATATTAAAATAAAATATTTTTAATAGGGTTCCTAGGTCTAAACTTAGGATAATTAAAATATTAATGGGTAATAATATAAAATTGGGTGAGAATGTTCTAAATGACATGGATGAAGCCAAATCTAATCTTAGCCATTGATTAGGGGCTTAATCTTTGCCGTTGAAGACTCAATAGGAAAAGTATAAGAGGAGGCTTAAGGGTTAGTTGAAGATACACCAAATTGATCAGATAGTTCGATTTTCTGGAGCAGGGTTTGCTGAGAGAATCGAACTAGTGATCTATTGCAGCGAGGGGAAGTTTGGCACAAGGTCGAGAATACATAGCAGAGAGGTAGAGATAATGCCAGTGAGATAACGTAAAGCATGGGAAGGCTAATGCAGAGGCAGCTAGGAGCTACGCAGAGGTTGAGGCGAGTGTGGGTGACGCGGAGGGTCTGAGGGCTGATGCCTAGAGCCAAGGGGTTGACGCAAAGGCTTCAGTAGTTGTGCAGAGGCTAGCAGAGTTGACGCAAGGCAAAGAGGCAACGTCGAGAGATTTTTTGTGGGGCACACTGAGCGCTGGTGAGCTGGGAAGGGTGACGCAGTCCCTGTAGAGTGACGTAGAGCAATAGAGAAGCTTGGAGCAACTTTCGCAGTCCAGCTAAGGAACTGCCGTAGTTGCTGTGGGATCGGTCATCCAGTGATTGATCAACCAGAATATTTGTCTCCGAGGAGAGGTACTTCTGCCGAGGGCATTCTCTATTGGGTGAGCCATTTCTGGAACCCTAGTTGTATTCAGAAATTGCATAATAATAAAACCCTTGTATTTGTTGCACCAATTTTCCCACATTGGGTTTTTCCCGGGACAATTGTCCAAAAATAACGGTGTCCCTTGTGTGTTTGTTTCAGTTATTTAAGTCGTTGATCAGTATATGTGTTAAAGCTGCATTTGTATTTATTTTCAGTATTTATATTTATAAATAACTTGTTAATGAAAAGAACAAGTAGGATAAAATAAACCAGATAATGCAATAGGGATTTGTGACGTGTTAGACTTAGAAATTTCAACATTATCTTGGATGCCCTGTCTCATCCTCAAAGAGTATCAAATGCCAAATGATTACCCAATCCTCCATTTTGTCTTCCTAAGTGAAGACAAGAATGATGTGTCTATCTCTCCCTCTCAATTAGGGAGAACATATCAATTCCAATAAAGGAATGTACCTAAGCTCCCTCTTGGCTTAGGAATTTTCAAGTTTCTTCCAAGTAAGAAACTAGTTTCCAAGCTCTCTCTTAATTAAGGACCTACAATAGCTCCTCAGCTGCTTGAAGAACTCCCTTCGATGTCCTAAATTCCTTTGTCATAGTCTTTATCTTTTGGGACTTCTACATAGGGCACAGACCATCCATCACTTTCATCCATGAGTCAATCATGTCATCACTCCTTTCATCAGAAAGTGATCCATCAGTCTACATCTAGCCTTGCTTCATGTCATGCTGCCTTCTTCATACCATTTTATTTGAAAGGATCTTACATCCTTCTACATGGTCCTTTGTGAAGACATCCACAATTCTTCCTTTGGCAGTCCTTCATAAGCCTATTCAAATATTTGTTCAATAAGAAATGAACACTTAAATCAAAATTACCTTTGTGATCACCTTTCATCATGACATATCCTAATGTGCATCAACATCCTGCACACATGTTGACATATCTCCCAAAGATATCCATTCTCAAGGGTCTCCATCTTTTTCAGACTTCCATCAGAGCCTTCATATATTTTCGTGAAATTTCCTGGTCAAATCTTCTTGGTCTTTTCGATGTTGATTGCCTTTACCACGGTTTCATATCTTATCCATTCAGAGTTTATCAATTGTAGTCAACTCCCTCATACTTCATATGAGGACATATTATGTTGATTTCATCTAGTGTGACCCATGCCTTCTGACAACCTTTCATAGGAGGAGATTCCTTTCCTTTGATCATGCCTCTCAAATTGAGTAGTGATCCATGTTACCTGCAACCATACAACATGACTTTATAATATTGAATACAAGCATACATACCTTATTTACCTTTAGGTCATCTAGGCTTCTTTCAACAACTTCCTAGACTGAAAAGATCTTCAACCCCTTAATCTACTCCATCTCTTATGTCATCATACCATCATCCCATGAATTCCACAAGTTGGAGTTCCTGACGAAACACTTGTCCTTTCTATATTAGTGAACCCTCTAATAAGGATTCCACCAGATAAACTTGAGGATCTTTCATATACCTATCCATCAGATGTTTCCTTTTGATGTATGATGAGCATTGTCCTAGATGACTTCTTCCTTTCCTACTTGAGATTTAAATAAGGCCACCAAGAGCTATGTCCTTCATAGTTGACTTCCATAGAATTTTGTTCCAACTGTCCTATCACGAGCTCTTGCTTCTAATGTTTTTCTTCTTACAACTTCCTCCACTTCTTTGGTGAAATGGACTTCTCCTCTATCTTCCTTGTTATTTCCCTTTTTGCACTTAGGAAAATCTTTCTTGTAATGCTTGTAGCATTGAATCATAGTTATGTTCTCCTTTCCTTTCGGAAAATGTCTGAATACTTTTTGTTCTCAACCTATCTTCTTCTATCTTGCATAGAAATCACAAGTTGTTGAATGGAATAACTGTCTTATCCTCACAGAGATTTGTTACCTTGTTCATTAGTTAGTGTATTTAGAACAATGAAGATTATCTCCTGCCAGATCTTGCAATTTAGATCTTATGAAGATAATACTTTATCCTTTGATACATTCAATTTGTGTAGATCAGATCTAAGTGATATGACCTTCTTTATCGCATCTTAAGATAATAGTTTTACCAACTTATCATATATCTCTTTTGATGCCTCCAATCCCGATATATAGGGAATGAGGGGACCTTTGACTAATTTCATAAGAATCCCTTGAACCCCTTGATCCCTTTCCATGTATTCAGATCATGCTTGACCTTTAGATGATTTGGCAACCTTTTTAACGACTTCACGTTCTTCGAAGACTATGTCTATCCTCCCTTTTCCATGCAAGGAAATTCGATGACCCAACCAGCTTATAGATCTCCTTGCAAAATGAAGTCATTTTACTAGATTAGATTTATAGAATAAAAGATACTTACTTGACAAGTGAAGATGAAATCTTCAACTTGATCACTTTGAGGAAGATGTATTAGTGCCCCCTTTTGGATGATCTTCTTTCAAATGAAAATTCCTTCTTCAATGAAAGGAGATTGCTTCTTTTATGATGACAACACCTTTAGATGTAGCTTCTTTGTTGATGGTGATTGATGAGGATGTTTTGATGCTTCCTCAGATGATCTTCTTCAAGGATAACGAGGGGACCCTTGCTGCAATGATAGAGAGCTTGCCTTATAGCTTTTTAAGATGATGACAATGCCTTCTAGCCTTCAAGATACTTTGACTTTGGTGGTGAATGAGTGTATATCGAAATGCTTCTAGGGGTTTTGACTTTATCCAAGATGATGTGATCTTCATCCTTAAGGTTCTTCTCTTGGATGGATATACTTTGGGCTACCTTTCTTTGTAGATCTCTTCAACTTGATGAGGGTCTTTGTGGTCTTTTGATGGTGACTAGAGGATCCAACACTTTTGTTGGTGTAGACTTCTAGTTACCTTGATTTGATTGATGATCCCAAGACTTTCTTCTCCAATGTAGATCTCGATTTCACTTTGATATCCTACAACTTGCTTTGATGTCTTCCTTGAAATTCAATCCTTTAGTGTCTCCTTAATTAAATTCCCTATTCTTGAATGTCACCTTAGCTCTGATAACATGATGAGAAATATAGGGCATTATCATTACGTGATTTCTCTTCAATTAATGATTGCTTGTGAATTCTTTTTACTTCTTTAGATTATGATCTTCTTCTTCTTAGATACTTATTGTTCTTCTTCATCAAACAATAACCAATGCATGAACATAAATAGTCAAGAGACGCAAAATGTAGGCTATCAGCCAGGGCCAAAACCTCTCACTCTTTGAGAGGGAAACCTACACAAATTATTTTTATAGAGATTTCAATTGATGAAGAAAAAGACCAATACCCTTGACCTATTAGCCACTCCAAGACCAAGACACAATTCCTCTTGACAATCATTCTTCTTATTGTCTTCTCTTCCACTTCGATCTTCTTAGCATCATTAAGATCTTATCATTGTCTTCATACTGAGATCTTCTTTACTGTGAGACCTCCTTGCTGTTAGATACCTTGCTTCATATGATGTCCCCGTGACCTTATTCCATGTGATACCATTAGTTTCTTGATCACTCCTTGTGATGACATCAAACCTTGCTTACTGTGATATCAACTAAATTTTATCTACTCTCTCTACTCTATTCCACACCGAATTGTAGCATATATATATATATATATATATATCATTGTCTGAGTTGAGTTGTTATTTAGCTGATATGACACCAAACTGTTCTTTACCAGACTTACTATTGCAATCTGTCTATCCGAACTCAGAGATAGATCCGAACCTCTGTTGACTGTGGTTAGCCATAAATAGAACAACATTGTCCCTTCTTCATTTGAGCTAAACTCATCTTCTGTTCTACCCGTTCGAAAAACTCAGAGAGATGTTCGAAATTCTTTGTGTAAATGTGAAGACCCTATGCTCATATATATAGTAATCTCTCCATAAATAAGCTGACCTATAAAATCAAATAGGTGTGTCTTCATAGGGTGAGCCGACATGAGTTCTTTCATTCATTTTGGAGGTTGACTTGAAGAGGAGGACTGTGCTTGTCTTTGGAGGTCGACTTGAAGAGGAGGACCGTGCTTTGTCTTTGGAGGGCTTCTAGACACTTTAATAGACTCATATACATTTGACACACGCTCAAGAAGAGATCTTCATACATGACATTAATTTTTTTGACTTTAATGACAAATCCGAAGGCTCTCAATGGGAGCCATCTAAATAAAATCTCTTGCTCATGAAACCCATGAAGCAAGTATTACAAAATAATTTTATTCTCTTCTTTTCATCATTTACAAAGATCATAATTACATGCCATTATGAAGACTGAACCTGGTTACACTTTACAACACATTTTCTCATCTTTGAAATAAAGTGTGGCCTTGAGGAGCTTTGAAGGTTTGACAAGGAGGCTAATTTTCTAAGGGTTTATGAGTTGTATTTCTCTTTAATGGGATTCATTGGGTTTCATGCTCATCTTGCATGTGGTTTGTATACAACTGAACTATGTTACTAGAAATGGGACGAGGGGCAACGTTTCTGGAAAAAATTGTTCTAGAAACAAGACGACACAAGAAACACCGTCTTATACGCCGTTCTCGTTCTCGTTGGCCAGAAACTGGTTTCTTGCGAAACGGGTCGTGAAACCAATCGTTTCTTACAGTGTATAGTGCAAATCGTTTCTCCTTCATTCTCAATTTCCTTTCCCAATTGGAGTTAAACCCTACAACGTACAGTGCAAATCGTTTCTCCTTCATTCTCGATTTCCTTTCCCAACTGGAGTTAAATCTCCAGTTTCTTTTTCAAGCATTGCAACTGCACATGCAAAGTCTTTTTTTCCGTTGAAAAAAATTGTGCATGCAAAATAAACTAATAGTTGTGACAACTCTCAAGGTTAATCAAGGATTTAAGTTGCAGAGCCTAGACGCAGCGAAAGAACAGATCAGAACCGAGCCGATTAGCGTCACGCCCCAACAAGTTAGGTTCAGTGCCATTGTTTTCTCGTGAAGATATATCTCAGGTACATCGTTCAACCAATTTGTGCAGTGATATTTTATCTTTCTGCAATTCGATCCTTGCAGCTGCACGTCCCCAGCAAGTTAGGTTCAGTGCCATCATTTTCTTGTGAAGATATATCTCAGGTACATCGTTTAAACAATTTGTGCAGTCATATTTTATCTTTCTTTCCGCGATTCGATCTCTAAGCTCTGACATTTACATTTTGTTTCTGCTAGTTTTTATTTTGTAGCTTGAAAGCCCACATATCTTAATGTTTTCATACTTTCATCATAAATTTTATGTCTTTATTCATCGTCTAGAAATTTCCAGCGGATTGTTTTAGTATGCCTTTCACCTCTATATTTCTAGATATAATGTTATGAGAATCCTTCAAGTAACTAGAATTTACAGGAAAATAAATTTTGGAATTGTTTTTTTTCATATTTCCTTTCTTCGTGAACATTATCCAGCACTACGGCCACTATATTTCTAGATATAATGTTATGAGAATCCTTCAAGTAACTAGAATTTACAGGAAAAGAAATTTTGGAATTGTTTTTTTCATATATCCTTTGTTCGTGAACATTATCCAGCACTATGGCCACTACAACACTATGGCCACTACTAGCCTCTGTTTTTCTTTCGAAGATCAAGTTTAAATTTTATATGACAAGAATTATATGATACCAAAATATATTATGGCACAAGAAAAGTGAATTTTAGGCTTTAGCTTATCAATTGGGATTTGAGAGTGGTGATATATCAAAACCCAATGATTGTAGGGCCTTAAGGTCCAACTGTAGTAGTAGCGCATAAATCATCAAAGATGATAATCGTGAAGCGGTGTGCAAAAGGAAGCCAAACAAAGTCCCCTTCTTTGATCTAATAAAACACACTAACATTTTGAAGGTCTAAGGGATTTAATGCAATATTTCCCTCTCTTGCATGACCTTTACATACTTGTCGTTGAATCTCTTGGCATACAAGGCCTTGGAAAATATGAGAGCTCTTTGAAAACATGAAATGGTTTTTTGAAAATGGAAGAAAATAAAACATAGAAAATTGGTCAAATATTTCACTCTATGCATACCTTCCAACCTCATATATAATAAATTTTTAAAGGGCTAGGATCTGTGAGATTGATTCTATGAAAGTTTATAGAAGTGATTAGCTAAATTTTTGGATCTACAAAATTATATATATATTTTTAAAGTAAATTACTATTTATAATTGTTTTTTTACAATCTTACCAGTGAAAACATTGGATGTTTATGATTAATTCTTTGTTTTATATTGTTTATTTTTAACCTTCTATTTTCTCTCTCCTTGTTTCTTATATGTGAAACCTCCAAACTTCGTTTCTCATACCATTCTCATTTCTCATTTCGTTTCTCGTTTCGCGTTTCTGTTAACATAGCAACTGAAGGCTTAATCCACTCTTGAAATCTGTAAATATGAAGCGGGGTTTAACAATGGCTTCATAACCTCATCCCTGTAGCCTAGTATATCTGTGCACATTAGAGCTATAGGAATGAGACTTCATCTGATCTGAGGAGGCAGAAGCATATGGTTTTTTGGCCCTAATATAACCTTGTTTCTTAGCTATGTTCTAGCCCTGTTGCGGACTTCAAAACACGATATTTTCTTTCTTGTAGACTTGTTGCAACCCTTGTTTCATAAGCGCTAACTTTACATAGACTGTGGCCCTTAAAAATCTATATTTTGTCCATTTTCGATCAATCCTTGGCAACATTTTGGCTCAAAGATTTGAAGGCTCCATGTGTATTTTGGCCCTGTTAGGGCACATATCTTTGTTACAGACTTGTGTTTTATACACTCGCCTAAAATTATAATCTGGTTTGAGTTGTTGAAGGGGTTATATTGCTATGACATATCCAAGCCCTAGGCCAAAGCATATTCCTGCAAACATTTATGTGCAAATAACAGATTTAGACACATAAGCATAAGTTGATTCCAAGTTTAGTTCTGTGCACAAGTAAATTCAATAAAGTGAGGGTATACCTGAGCACAATAACCGAAAGCTGTGTGAAGCTATTCCTCAAGGGTTTATCTTATTTCTGTGACGTGAGGATAGAGGGTGTATATATATTAGTAACAAATCCAAACTTTTTGTGACATATTTGCATCGTTCTCTTGATAATAAAAAATCTAAATTAGGTGGGATCACCTAAGGATCATGGCCAATGTAACCCTACACAGAACATAAGTAGAACTGCCCCTCGGTGGATCTTCTCTGCCTCACTAGTGAAGGAGTAAATATAGATTTATTAAGGGTTGATTTAATATACAACTTGGATATGGAGTTCAAATCAACTGTTAGAGTGATTCAAAGTTTGAGATAGAGCACAAATTTAAATTCATTATAAGTTCAAGGTACATCAGTTTCATCGTCATATCATTTTTGCACCACTTGAAGAAACCTTGTTTTATTGAAGAAACCTTGTTTTATTGTACATTGCAAGTGAATATTAATAGTAAGGGTTTGATTGAATAGAGTTGTATGTGGGTCATTTTCCTTAGTACGTGAGTCCACAATGGTTTGTCCTTTTTTATTATTATTTCAAGGTGGTGCAAGGTAGGGGGTTGATGTCTCCTTCAGGTTGTAGCCTGAAAACACTTCAAGGTGGCAGGGTGGTGTTAGGGAAAATTGGAACTTACAGGGCGTTGGAGCATCCTATCAGTGATCGCTGATAAAACTAGGGCGTTGGAGCGTCCTTCTAGTTGGAGTTTGTAAATTGATTGTTTTTCTAGAGTACTAGGGAGTTGGAGCTTCCCTTTTTAGTTGGCGCTGAAACATATTTGTACTAACAAATTATTAGAAAAACGTTCAGTGGTTTTTCTCCCGGAAGGGTTTCCACTTAAAAACTTCTTGTGCATAGTTATCTTGATGTGTTGATTTTTACTTGTTAATGCTCTAAAAATTAATAAATTTACTAATTGATAAGCAATACTGATTCACCCCCCTTTCATTATCTCCAACAAGATAGTGTTTCTATTGACCCTTTTCACTTTGAAGGTGCTTGGGAGTGTGTTCAAGTTGTCATTTTGTCATTGGTGTAGATCATTTTTTCACTAATATGTTATTTATTGTTTTTTTTCAGAGAACATTTGTTTAATAAATTAAATGTTTAGGGCAAATTCAAAAGCACCATTTTATGACTAAGATGCATTTTGATGTTAAGGTTTTTGTCATTAATTTTTCTTTGTGTATTCATTTCTTCTATCATAAATTTTTGTTAATATTAAACAACATTGTCCAAAAACAAATTCTAGAATGCAAATCGGTTCATAGTGAATTGGTTTGCATAACACGTGCTCATGTGTTATATATATGATATTTCATTGTTTTTAAATGTTGCAGTATATTTTATGCACCATGCAAAAAATCGATGCTCAAAATTTGAGTGTTAATTTAAATTTAAACATTATATAAACATAACTCTTCTATAATGAAAAGTTATGTAACAGTGTTTCAAATAACAATAATAAAAAATCAAGTGCGCATTTCCTAAAAAAATGATAATTAAAATAGTCCTAAAAATTAAGTATTGATAAATAAATTATAACTTCTATTATACAAGAAAATAATAAGAAGATTAGTTCATAATTTCAATTATTACTTTTAACGAGATACAAATAAATAAGCTTCTTAAAAAACATTTCACATTTTTTTTTTTTAACTATTAAAAATCACAACAAAATGCTTCTTACACAATGACTTTCTTGGTGGAAACCAATAGAAGAGATATTCGCTCACTCATTCAGGACTACAACTTTGCTCCATAGTTTGAGCTCATCACAATGCATGTTCAACCATGGGAATTAGTGCCTTATTAGGTCACAGTTAACAAATTTGATTTATTAGTTGTAGATCCTATTAGGTGAAAGAATCGTCATAGACCTTGAGGCATTTGTCTACAAATACTGAATTCTATCAAAACAATATTATATCCTTAGACTTTCTTTATGGCCCTTTAGGAATGTGGAAATCTAAAGTGATTATTGTAGCATAACATATCTATGTTGTGAAGTTTTATTGTTGGGTTGTGTTATATTCTTTCCAAGACTAGCGGGGGGTCACAGGGGGGGCGGTAACCCCCCTGTCAAGGGGTATGTTCGGATCCCATATAACCGATGGTTTTGTGCATGGATTTCGCACATGGTTTTGGGTGCGATGATTTTCGGTCCATGGTATTATGTAGATCTGGTCAAGGGAACTACCGTTATGTTCTAATCCAAGGTTAATGGATTAGGGTTTATGGATGCTTCAATATATATAATATATATTGTAACATTGAAAGGAACAAAATGAAAAATCAATCTGGTAGTCCCGGTTTTGGGATCCAAGGTAAAATCTTTGTGTATATGTGTTTTATGTGTTATCCTCTCACCTTTTTTTATTTCCTGTTTTAAAATTCGTATACGAGTAATTTCTGTACGGGGTTAAAACCTACATTTGGTATCAGAGCTGTTTTGGCTTCAAAGAAACGCCTTTATTGCTGAGGGGTTTCATTCGAGCCTATGGTAGACCCTGTTCAGTGGAAGATCTGCGAGATCGATTTTGGTGGTGAAAGAAGATGTCGAGCAGTGGAAAGATAGAGATCGATAAATTTAATGGTCAGATTTTTGAGTTGTGTAAACTCAAGATGGAGGATCTGCTAGTGGACAAATATTAGTGGATCGCGGTAGATCTGGGTACTAAACCAACGAGAGCGTCTGATGAAGAATGGAAGAAGTTGGATCAGAAGGCTAGGAGCACAATACGATTGTGTGTATCAGATTCAGTATTGTTGAATTTATCAGGGGAAACTACGATGAAGGCTTTGTGGGACAAGTTAGGGACTTTGTACTAATCTAAGTCTCTGGTGAGTAAACTATTCCTACGGAAAAAGCTGTATAACCTGAGGATGAAAGATGGAGACTCAATCACAGAGCATCTGAATGCATTTAATATTGTGATAAGCCAATTATTGTCCGTTGATATTAAAATTTCAGATGAAAAGTGCATCAGTTTGTTGTGTTCTCTACCAGATTCATGGGATAGTTTGGTTATTGCAATAGGTAGCAATGCCACTGCCTTGTAGTTTCATGAAATAGTCTCATCCTTGCTGACAGAGGAGATGAGATGGAAAAATATGGAGAGCTAGAATGGTGATGCCTTGTCTGTACGAGGACGATCCCATAATAGAAACAAAAATAAGTCATCGAGTGGGAGATCTAAATCTCCAGGAAAATTTGTAAAGGTGTGCTGGAAATGCAGAAAGGAAGGGCACTACAAAAGGGACTGTAAATCTAAATCTCCTAAGAAAGGAAAGGGATATCATGATGCTCCTTCTGCAGAGGCGAAAACCACCTCAGATGAAGGTGGGGATGTGTACTTGGCTTCTTCTTTAAGTACACATGTAGATCATGAGGCATGGTTGATTGACTCTGGTGCATCCTTTCACTTCACTCCCCATAGAGAGTGGTTTTGCGAGTATGAGAAATATGATGGTGGTGATGTATTCTTGGGGGATGACAGGAAGGCTAGAATCGTTGGTCACGGAAAAGTTAAGTTGAAGTTGAAGTTGCAAGGTGGAAGGATTAGAACACTTCTAGGGGTTCTGCATATTCCTGCATTAGCCATAAATCTGATTTTTGTAAGCAAGCTGGATGATGCATGTATAAAAACAGTGTTCGAGAAAGATACCTACATGATGGTTCGGGGAGCACTGGTATTGATGCGGGGAGTTCAGACTGGAATTTTGTACAAGCTGCAAGGTAGCACTGTTATTGATGGGTGCAATAGTTCTGTGGTTCCTGAAAGTGGAGCAGAAAATTTAGTGGTCTCTGGAGAAAAGACCATGCTATGACATCAAAGGCTTGGACATATTGGAGAGAAGGGCCTTCAAATACTTCATGGTAAAGGTATGGTAGAAGGTATGACTTATAGCTCTCTAGATTTTGATTTTTGTGAAAATTTTGTATATGGGAAGCAGAATTGGGTGAGTTTCCCCTTTGGTGGTAAGAGGGGGAAATAGATATTAGAGCTTGTGACAGTGATGTGTTTGGACCTGTGAAGGTTCCATCACCAGATAAGTCTGTGTACTATGTATCACTTATAGATGACTTCTTAAGGAATACATGGATATATTTCCTCAAGAAGAAATATGAAGTCTTAGACAAGTTTAAAGAATTTAAGGCTTTGGTGGAAAACCATATAGAGAAGAAGATAAAGGTGCTGAGGACAGATAATGGTGGAGAATTTTGCAAGAAGGAATTTGAAGAATTCTGTAAGAAGTGTGGTATAGTACGACAGAAGACTACTCCATACACATCTCAGCAAAATGGAGTTGCAGGAAGAATGAACAAGACGTTGATGGAAATGGCAAGAAACATGCTCAGTGGTGCCAAGTTAGGACAAGAATTCTGGGTAGAGAGGTGGTGGAGACTGCATGTTACCTGGTCAACAGATCACCTACATCAACGTTGAAGGATAAGACTCCACGAAAGGTATGGACTGGTAAGAAACCTTCTCTTTCACATCTGAGGGTATTTGGATGTAATGCATATGTACATGTTCCAAAGGAGAAAAAAACAAAGCTGGATAGTAAATCTGAAAAGTCCATCTTTATTGGGTATAAGGATGGTTTAAAGGGTTATAAGCTTTGGAACCCAGTAACAAGAAAGGTTGTGTACAACCGAGATGTGGTATTTAGAGAGGTGAAATATGTTATTAAACATGAAGTCCAACCAAAGGAACCTGAGAAGGTAGAGTTTGAGCTTAAGGAGGAAGAATCATACTCTACAACAGAAGAGGAATCAAAAGATGAAGAGCCACAAACTCCGGTTGTGAGAAAATTAGTTCAAGAAAGAAGGCAACTAGAAAGGTATAGTCCATTTGCTTTTTGTTCAAATTTTTCTTTATTTATTACTGATGATGATCCCAGAACTGTGAAGGAAGCAGTAGATTTAGAGGATGGCAAACTCTGGAAAGAGGCCATGGTTGATGAAATGGCATCTTTGCACAAAAATGAGGCTTGGGATCTAGTGGAGTTGTCGACTGGAAGGAAACCCATTGGCAGCAAACGAGTGTTCGAAAATAAGACAAATGCAGAAGGAAAGGTGGAGAAATACAAAGCTAGGTTGATAGAAAAAAGTTATTCCTAGGTGTCGGGAATTGATTTTGGTGATATTTTTTCTCTTGTTGCCAAGGTAGCTTCTATTAGATTACTTTTATCTGTTGCTGCTGCTTTTGATTTTGAGGTAGAACAAATGGATGAGAAGACATCATTTCTTCACAAGGATTTGGAAGCAGAGATCTACATGAAGAAACCTGAAGGCTTTGCGGTGAAGGGTAAGAAAGAACTGGTATGCAAGTTAAAAAAGTCTCAGTATGGGTTAAAACAGTCACCAAGGATGTGGTATAAGAAATTTGATACATTTATACGGGGACTTGGCTTCACTAGAAGCAAAGCAGATCACTGTGTGTATTTTAAATTAATTTGTGACCATGTTATTTATCTGGTCTTGTATGTGGATGATATGTTGCTGGTTGGAAATGACAAAGAAATTATCCAGGATTTGAAGACCCAATTGTCCTACAAATTCAACATGAAAGATCTTGGTGCTGCAAACTATATTTTGGGCATGGAAATTAAAAGAGATCGGGCAAAGAGGAAGCTTTGGTTAAACTAAAGGAAGTATGTCGAGACAATACTATAGAGGTTTAATATGTAGGATAGTAAATCGATGAAGGTTCCTATTCCTATAGGTGTAAAGCTATCTGTCGAACAGTGTCCCAAGACACAAGAAGAGGAAGAGGAAATGTCTCGTGTTCCATATGCAAGTGAAGTCGGTAGCTTGATGCATGTGATGGTCTGAACTAGACCAGACATTGCACATGCAGTGGGAGTATCGCGCAGGTTTATGTCAAAACCAGTGGGAGTATTGAGTATTGAGCAGATTTTCAGGTATTTGTGTGGCACTAGTGATTATGGTTTGTGCTACCAAGGAAGATTGGGATTGGACAAATTTTTGGACATCCGTGGTTTAGTTGCTGCAAACTGAGCTGGAGATTTGGATAAAAGAAGATCTACAAGTGGGTATGTGTTTAACCTATTTGGAGGTGCAATTAGTTGGATGAGTAAGAAACAATTTGTAGTGGCACTTTCAACTACAGAGGCAGAATACATGGACACCACTCATGCAAGCAAGGAAGCAATTTGGTTGCAGAGATTGTGTTCAAGTATGGGGTTAGTACAGGGAGCTATAAGGATAGACTATGACAATCAAAGTGCAATTTTCTTGGCAAAGAACCCTGCTTATCATTCAAAGAAAAAGCACATTGATGTTCAGTATCACTTTGTGAGGGATATGATAGAAGACAAAAAGGTGTTGCTGGTAAAGGTGGACAATTTAATGAGTACTGCAGATGCATTGACAAAATATGTGAGCTCTGAGAAGTTCTCTTGTTGTAGAGAAACAATGGGTGTTGTAGGGTTAGATAAATAACTAAGCTCTCCTGTGACCCCCTGTGGAAAGAAAACAACAAGTGGGAGAATGTTGGGTTATGTTATATTATTTTCATGACTAACGGGGGGGTCAAAGGGGGGGCGGCAACCCCCCTGTTAGAGGGTATGCAAGGGGTATGTTTGGAGCCCATATTACCTATGGTTTTTTGCATGGATTTCACACATGGTTTTGGGCGCGATGGTTTTCAGTCCATGGTATTATGTAGATCTAGTCAAGGGAACTACAATTATGATCTAATCCAGGGTTAATGGGTTAGGGTTTATGAATGCTTCGACATGTATATATATGAATTGTAACATTGAAAGGAACACAATGAAAAATCAATCTGGTAGTCCTAATTTTGGGATCCGGGGGAAAATCTCTATGTATATATGTTTTATGTGTGATTCTCTCACCTTTGTTTATTTTATGTTTTAGAATTCGTATGCGGGTAATTTCTGTATGAGGTTAAAACCTACATTTATAAGGTCCATATTAATAATAGCAAAAGTAATAATTAATAAATCCTATATTGTCTTTTGAAAATATTGATTGTTGATTCCATTTCTAACAACTCAAAAATATTTGTTAGAGTGGATGATAGAGAATTATCACTAATACATATATCTATGATAACAACAATTCTATTATTTTATACAAAGATCCCACCCATACATTGAGTTATCAAAGATGCACAAGGAAAAAATGAAAACATGATGGATAAATAAACTTGAAATAAAATAAAAGAAAGGTAATCAACTTAGAGAATGAAGAAGTGAAGATTTGGATGAAGAAGTGAAGGTTTAATGATACAAAAGATTGAATAATGAAAATCATAGTTTTTATAGTTGTGATTTCAATTTTAGGTTTTTTTATGTTGACAAGTTTCAATTCGTGCCTATGCAGATTTATATCTAAAATTAATTAAAAACACATGTTTGAAATTCTCACTTAAGAAGTTTTTTTAATTTCAAGCACAATTATTAATGGACTAATGTGCAAACCAAACCAAAACTACTCATTATATTAGAGTTAGAGTGTGGGAGTCAAACACATTATAGATAGTGAATGCATGCCAATTATTAAATCAACAATATTCACAACATACATTTCAAGTAGGGAATTGAGATAGTGAATGCATGCCAGTTGTTAAATTACAATATTCACAACATAACATTTCAAGTAGGGAATTGAGAAGACAAGACGTGAGCAATTTGATAGATATATTATTGAACCTCACACTTCTTCATTTAACTAAAGGTATAATGGTCATTTGGTCATTGAACACACAATTTTTAAAGAACAACATTGATGAATGCTAAAAAAAAATTAATGTATCTTTTGAAATTTTATAATATTTATTATCTTTTATATGTATTCTTAAAATATTTTCAAATCTCATTTTAAAATAAATCTAAACTCTTAAAATAAGTAAATAACACAGAATCATCCCTACTCAATAAAATATTTTCAAAATAAATATAAATATAACATTCATTTCTTCTTTAACTTACCTTAACACTAATATATTAGTGAAATCAAATTTATCCTTTCCTTGAGTTTTCTTTAGGATGAAAAACCTTGTTTCATTTTAGGATGAAAAACCTTAATAACATATAGAAAACCAACATTGCATGAAATCTATGGTGCATTGGTAAGTTGAAGGACTTTCAAGATGATTATCGGGTTTAAAATTTTGTAATTTTTTTTTTTAAAAGGCTAATGTAGGTTTTTTGGTTGTGATATTATAATAAATATTAGTTTTATAATAATATAATTGGATAATTTTATTTTGTTATTTTGTAATATTTTATGATTAAGTTTCACAAAAACAAGTAAGGTTAAGTGAAAGTTTTTTTTTGAAATTGATAGGTTTGGTATTCTTTGGTCATGACATTGGAGGAGATTTATGACTTCATGAATGAAAGATTATTCTCAAACCAAAATAAATTTGAAAATTTATGACTTTATGAATGAATAATTTTCTGACCAAAATAAATTCGAAGTTCACTTACTTCATAGAATTTATTTATTTATTTATTTATTTTTTAATTATTTGATCACCAATATTAACCAACTCTACAAATTTTATTCACTTATGTGACACATTCCAAGCGATATCCATTCCACCAAAATCTTCAAGACTTTACTTTAGCACTTTGTCGAACAATATTTTATTCAAGTCTGATAGATTTACTAGGATTGGAATCTTGTTAGACAACTTAAAACTTTATAGCCTGAACCAAAACTCTATTAACAATGATGTTGTTTTTATTTTCATATTGATGGTGTAAATTGTATAAAGGTTATTATTTATCACATCAATTTTTTGATGGCTGTTTCATAGCAAGTCAATGTAGAGAATTTTGAAGAGAATATGATTTATAAAGTTTTGTTTCAAGCAATAGAGAATTTTGTAGGGAATTTTGTTTCGGGAAAATTTTGAAGAGATTATAATTTATAAAGTTTTGTTATTCGAAATAACAATTCATCATTTGACATGTCATTAATTTTAATTTTAAGGTTGTCTTTTAGTTTCATTTTATTTATATATTTGGTTTAAATTTTTGAAAGTTTTTTTTAGTGATAATTTATTAAGTTAGTTATATATATATATATATAATATATATATATATATATATATATATATCAGGGAGCCATTTAATTTTGTAACAAACTTTCCTCTAGTTCAAGAAGACCAAGATAGATGCTTTGTTCGACTTTGGTTCACATGCTATTCTCATAACAACAGATTAGGTTAGCAAGCTTGGATTATAGGTTCATAATCATCTAATCCCATATCCATTAGGATGAGTAAACACGGATGTAGAGATCAAGGTAGAGAAACCGTGACAAATTAAATTTGTTACAAGTGTTGATTTTATTGATGAAGTGGAATTGGATGTAGTACCCCTTGACATATGTGGAGTCTTGTTTGGAAGCCCCAACATGTATATGAGGGATGCAATCCATGCAAAGAGCCAACCAATAACACCTAGTCAAGGATGGGAAATCCTACATCATTAATGTACATAAGGGAAAGTCAAAGATGTCACTAGTAAGTGCCAATCAAACCAAGAAGTTGATTAGTTCTGGTAAGAAATATGTTTGATATTCTCAAGATAGAATTAGTGAAAAAATGAATAAGTAAGAGTAAAGGCATCCATAGAGAGGTGTACTAAAGAGAAGAAACATCGACTAGAAGAGTTGTTGCATGCATACAAAAGATTGTTCTAGGAGTATAAAGGGCCACCACCCAAGAGGGAAGTGGATCAATAAATACAATTATTGCTAGGCTCTCTATCGTAGACTATTGAACTCTCCATTGCTAGACAATATGTTTTGGAAGTAAATGAAGTGAAGAAGCAATTGTAGCAACTGTTGGAGTAGGGTGTGATTCGACCAAGCACCTCACGTGGTGGGTCACCCATCATAATTGTGCCAAAAAAGGATGGGACTTGGAAAATGTGCATCAATTATAGAGCATTAAAAATGATTATGCTAAAAAATTAGTGCCCTATACCTGGGATCAATGATCTATTATATCAATTGCAAAAGGCAAGATGCTTCATCGAGTTGGATTTAAAAATCTGGATATTGACATATTTGAGTCAAAGAATAAGGCACATGGAAGGATTCCTTCAGAATAAGGTAAGGCTTGTATGGATAAATGGTCATTCTATTTGATTTATGTAATGCATCAAATATCTTTATGATATTGATTAATGATGTATTACACATATATCTATATTATTTTGTTATATTTTATTTGCACGATATACTAGTTTATAGTGCTACTTAGGAGGACCATATCTCACATCTTATGTAGGTGTTAGATATTGTGAAGAAGTTCCAACTATTGGCTAACCTCAATAAATGTGAGTTTTCCCAACAATATTTGCTGTATGTGATCGGTGGAGGGGAACTCAAGATAGATCCTAGAAAGATGGAGGCCATCATGAAGTGGCTAGTCCCTACAAATGTGTCTAAAATTAGGAGCTTTATTAGGGCAACATAGTACTTGTAGAAGTTCATAGCTTCATTATCAACAATAGTTGAACCATTTTATGCCATAATAATGAGCAACACACTTTTCCAGTGGCAGAAGAGTCATCATAAAACTTTTAATGAGTTGAAAAGAAAGATTAGTCAAACCAGTTCTCTCCTTACCAAACATGAATAAGCCTTTTGAAATAGAGATAGGCACAAGAGAGTATGCCATGAGAGCGATGTTAATGAAAGGGTGAAGGCCTATATCTTATCATTTTGGAAAATTTCATGGGGTAGTTCTCAACTACCCTACCCATGAAAAGGAGCTCTATGCCATAGTATGAGTTGTTAAAAAGTGGAAGCACTATTTGATGGCCATGGGGGAGCACCATCCACACATATCACTAGCCACCACAATATCTGCAACCCAAATTAAGCTATAATATACCAAACATTACAAGTGGATAGGCAAGTCATACATTACAATAAAGGTAACCCAAAAAGTTGGTAGACATGCCATTCAAGGCCACCTACATCCAAAATTACAACTCTGGGACCTTTGTTGTATATGGAGCCTTTCACCCATGATGCATATAGAGAGGCACAAAAAGAAGATGAGGCATTAAGGGAATTTTTAGGTCAAAAATGAGCCTAAAAATATGTACCAACAAAATTGACTTTAAAGTAACCAATAGGATTCAATATGATGATGTCATCCCCAAAGGTAAATATTTTGGAGGGAAAAAAAAACATTTTTTTTGAGTTATCTCCTTATAGGTGTACTCAAATGTCAAATGTAGACCCCTGCTAGATGCAGAATTAAATTCCACATCCAACGAGTACCCACTCTGCATACTTCTGAGTAGACCCACATCAAAAATATTTGAAAATATACAAAAAGTGTGCTCAACACATTTTTTTTCATGTATTTTCATTTTTTTCGATGTGGGTCTACTCAAAAGTATGAAGAGTGGGTACACATTGGATGTGGAATTTAATTCCGTATCCATTAGGTGTCTACACTTGAAGTTTGAGTAAACCTACAAGGAGATAAGCCAAAATACAACAAAAAAACCTACTTTCCTTGCTTTCTCTTTAAAAATTCATCTCTTATTTTAATTAACTATTATTTTATTATTTTCCTTATGAGGCCCATTTTATACCTTGGAATTACCCTAATGACTTCAAGGAGGTGTTTCAATAGCTATAGGGCTAGATTCATGTAGAATATGGTGCTAATAAAGATGACCATCATCTCTATAGTGAGTTATTCTTCAATCTGGAAAAGCTTTGTGTTCTTAAAGGCAAGTGATTGTAACTTATCCGAGAGGCTCACACCTCCAAGGTTGCAAGACATTTTGGTGTTGGGAAGATATATAGTTTCCAACTTATAGAGGTATGCGTATTGACCCATAATGCAATAAGATGTAGAATGGTACATTAGAGGATGCATACTTCGTAGTACCAATAAGCCTCAAATAACAAGAAGCAAGGTCTATACCATACCCTACCTATATCCACTCTTCCTTGGGAAATAATTTTCATGGACTTTGTGGGATTACCAACAACTAGGAAGGGACATGGATACATGCTTATGGTAATCGAAAAGTTCAACAAGATGTGCATCCTCATGCCTTGTAAAAAGACCATCAAAGGACAAGAAATAACAAACTTGTTCTTTGAACATGTCTAGGTGCACTTTCGGATACCGAGGAGCATAATCTCATACAAGGATACCAAATTCCTCAGTTAATTTTGGACTGTGTCACGAGAGAAGACGGCCATGAAGTTGAATATGTTATGAAACCAGCTCAAGAAAAGATAGAAAATATAGATCAATGCCTTAGAATTCAGCCTCTTCGAGGGGGCAACCTCCTTCACATTAAATAAATGAACAATTCTTGGATGATACAAATGAAAAGACCTCCTTTCTATATATAGGAGTCTAAGGGGTCATAACATAATCAGAGCCGACATAACAATAATAATGTAAGGGCACATAATAACAATAGTGGGCTTCTATGGGGCACAATAGTAACAATATGGGCACTACATGGGTACATCAATATAATAAGTGGGTTGTACTAATAACAATAAGGGGTTACACTAGTAGTATAAGGGCCTAACATGCCCTCTCCTTCAAAAAGTGTTGTCCTCAACTGAGTAGTTCTTGATGCTTTTGTATAAAATTATTGTCCTCCCATGTGGAATATTCAGCGGGTAAGTTCTTCCACTTGATGAGATACTCTGAAATTGATCGATTTTATAGCTATCGAGTTCTTGTTTATGTGATTGCTCCAGGTTCCAATATGATTTTTCCTTCCTCTTCAATTTCTGGCAATATTGTTTGAATTGGGATCTCTTGCAACTTTTGAATAAGTGGCCATAATTCTTCGTCCTTCTTCCATTCATCCCTTGCTTCATTTATCCAATCTAGTTGGATAATAGAAATAGCACAAAACAATGCTTCCACATCCTCATCCTTGAAGAGTCTTCCCATTCGTTAAGGTCGCCATTTTTTAAGTGCATGTAGTATTGCCAACATTTCCTTCTCATAAATAGCTTTCTTGAGATGTAGCAGTAAAAATACCCAATCACCTACATCAAAACATTTTTCATTACGATGTTGATTTACCTATTGTTTCGTTTGATTTTGCACCTAAGTGGCGTTATCCTTTAAAAGTTGGAGAACTTGTTGTTGATGCTCGATGTGATCTTTCACTGCTTGAACCTTTTTCTTCTTGATATGTCCTTCTATCTCTAGAGTTTGAGGAGTGGGTAATTTTGAACAATGAATTACAAGATATGGTTGGATTCATTTCTTCTTTCTCTATGTGATCTTTCACTTCTTGCACCTTTTTCTTCTTGATATGTCCTTCTATCTTGAGAGTTTGAGGAGTGGTAATTCTTGCCAATGCTTTACAAGATATGGTGTGATTCA